>JARPRG010000289.1:3339255-3386862 GCA_031001745.1 Hartigia nigra
AGTCATGCGCTGTATTTTTCGAATGTGTGTTGAAAATGTATTGCTCAAATTTGTGTTTAATAAAATTTAAAAAAAAAGGATAAAAACAAATATTTTGCCAATTCTATTTTTGTTTCTCTTATCTGCTAAGTCATTTTAATGGTAACATCTTAGGTTGTTTTATTTACATAATGGCTTTATTCAACTTTAACAAATTGAAAGGTACCCTCATTCTCTATATGAATATTTTACACAGTAATGCATTTTCATAAATGTTATTTGTATGAATTGTTACGACTTACAGATTTCTGCACTGCTATTACAGATAGCCACTAACGAACAACATTATGGATCTAACGTTTTGGTACCCAAGGAATAAACATATCAGCATACCTTTTACGTTCTGAAAAAAAATATATCCACAAAACTATTTGATATTTTTCAAGAGAATTTGCTCTTCACATTAATTAATAAATTTTTATCAACCTTAGTATCAATGAATTAAGATATTAATCATTAAAAGTATAAATAGATACCTGGTTCAGGAAAGCGTTCTGGATGTCGTCTAATATAGTCTATCATAACAGCATCCCTTTTTGCATTCATATCATCGAGGAAAAGTTTAACTCCATATCCTAAAGATACACCAATTATGGTATATGCAATGTGCCGTTGGAGACCTGAAGCATCAATGGAATATTTCAAATCCAAGCTAACATTTATTAGTTATTATTATTACTTATAACAATTGATTTCAATTTATGATGTAAAGATACCAACCCGTGGTTAACGAAAGTAATTCAATAATCATACATTCCACAATATACATATATGTTACCTCTAATGATATTTTGCTACTAAGTGCTACTATTAATAAATGGGTCGATCCATTGACTTTATTATGTAATGCAACATAATTCTTTTCATGAAAAGTACTTGTTATTAATAAAGAAAAATACTTGTCTTAATAATAGTAACTAAACGGCAACCGATTTTAAGATAATCAAATATAGTTCAAATCACTTACCAGCATGAACTGGCCTTGACCTGCTTATATTTACAGCAATTCCACTGCAAAAACCTAAAATGCCACCGGTTAATACTTCACCATATTGTCGTAGAATAGATGGTTGCCAAGTAGATTTTTCTTGCAACAATTTGAGAGCCCAATGTTCACTCTCGTGCTCCGAACTCATTTCGATCACCTTTAGATTGCTTGCTATAACATAAAATACTTAATACATTAAGGTGTCTAATGACCACATTAATCCTAATATACAGAAGTATAGTTTTGAACTAATAGGCACACATAACACCATATTCATAAAAAGAAATTCTTGTTCGTCAAAAGGCTTTATAGAAACAAGAAAAGCTACATCCTTTTATCAATACCTTTTGTCAGGTTAGAATATAAAAATAGGGAGTCAAAAAGTAAGAATACATTTGAAGGATGCCTAATATTGATGTTTGCTTTAATGAACGACCATACAAAATTCTCTAAATTTTCTCATGAAGATTCACATCCGAAGTCATTCCTAAGAATATAGGAGCTCATGGCTGGAGTTATATCATTATACCTTAAGTATAATACAACTAGTAGAGAATCTAGCATCATTTTTTTCATCATACAGACAAACAGGTTATCTTACCCTCGCGATTTCAATTATTATCCAGCAAATCAGTAAAAATAACAGCAGAGAGTCGCAAATATGCGAATCTACTAAAATTGCATAGGCACCAAATTCCACAAAGTCCTTTGAAGTGTACGGAAAGTCGTCAGTGCGGTAACTCTAAAAACTCAGTGGCTTTCGAAATTCACTGCCAGACTGTGAGCATGATTGTATCTCACTCAGACTCATGTAAATAAATAAGAACACAATGACATTCGTAGTCTGGTAGTGAATTTTGGAACGTACCGCAGTCATAAAGATACTATGAATGGCGGTATATTCAAATGTAAATTTAAGATCTATGTGATAAATAGTATGAAGAAAAATTACATTAAAAATAGGATAAACCTGGTATTGACAATACTATAATAAAGTCAGAATATTTCACATGGTTTGGTCACTGTATTTGTATCAGATTACTATACATTCGATTGCCATTATAATTTGAAACATAAGTCATTATTATATATTCTACACCGAAATATTTCCAAAGTCAAATGTAGTTGGCTTGTATCTATTAGTGATTCTGAGACATTTAAATACATAATATCTAGATGTTCAAATGAATTCTAATAATATGCGAAATTGTCACCTACGTGCAATAGTAATGATGTACTTTCATTTCTGTTACTGATTTTAATCCACTTATGAACGACTTCTCTTTAATATTTTCAGTACACTTTAACGTCTTTGACGAACAGAGTAAATAGTTACCCAATAATCAGGTATTAACATTGACGTCGCGGATAAAAAATAATAATCTGTAAATTCATGCGTAGAAAAATATAAGGCAACAGTCATAAGTGAAACCATGCTATTGATAGCATAAATTTTCTTTAGTCTGCTATGAATAATATTTATGTTTCCGCCACGTTTAAACGTAAGTTTTAACTTACTATTAAATTGTCGCCGCAATCGAAATATCATGTTTATATGCAATGATAATCATTTATCACATGCAATATACAGTGTAAATTAAAGTTGACTTTCTAAATACATAATTCTCATTATTAAATCTCACAATGTAAAGATCTGGCAATATTTTTGTAAGGTCCTAGCTAATAACTTTTGCAAATTCTGTTCTCATTGAAGAACTTCGGAAAATATATGACTATAAAGCTTACAGTTTGGGCAAATTAAGAATACGTTACTAGCTGTAACTTTGGCAATTTGCTTATCTACTGGAAGGTACTACAGGAAGCAATATTTCTACACAAATGCATTTCAATAATTCGCTACATACCATCAAGTCAAACCATACGGAAAAGGAAAAATCGCCAAATTATACAGAGTAATCCAAATATTCTTCAAAAGTTATTTTTAAAATTGTTATACTACTTATTTCGATTTTGAAAGTCAACTGACAAATTTCTTAAATACTAAAAACAAAAAATATTCTTTGGATTGCCAGTTTACGTATTTAAATCGTTATGCATTACAGGACATTGTCCGCTGTTACACGCAATCTACAATGTTCTGTGCTAATTAACAGTGATTAGTTACGAATATAATGCAACATTGACTCTAATTAAGTATCGAGAACGGTATTCGTTGACTTAGTAAAGACGGTTCAGATATTAGAGTATATTCTGCCATTATTGCAGCTAAAAGCTACACATTATGTTAAACATTGGTATAACACATACGTATAACATTTTGGCTGAATTTCGCCCCTCATCATTAAATACACGATTTTGTAGATTTGTACCTAAACACGCACTTCTCATTTACTCTTCTTTTCAAGTTTTGGATTTTTCTAAATGAAATTATACCTTATAAATAATGATTTACAATTTGTAACTACTGAGTGATTTTATTACTTCGTACTATTCGCATCGCTCGCAGTGCCTGCATCATCTGGAGCACTACGTAGACCACTCGACGACCATATCATGACAGCTGATCTATTTATTTGTTGTAAAACATCGTGTATGAATTATTAAAGTGGAACTTAAGAGTCATGATATAAATAATAATTTGAATATTTATTTCTACAAACCTCATACAACTTTGTGGCATTGTGTTGGCCTGATACCACAAAAATATTGCCAAGAAGATACTCCAAGTTCGTAAAGCTCCTAGAATAGTTGCCAATGTTCCATATGCAAGCCAGAAAGAGTATGCCATACTCACTTGCATTGTAATTAGAATTAAAAATGGTATATGTCTCCAAAGTATTCTTAGGATTGATATGGGCTTCCTTGACGGTTTTTCAATTGTTTGTATTCTGCAAATTAAGTATAATTAGAGTAGTTCATCATCGGAATTTTAGGGTATGTTAATATTTAAAGTTTCTTACCGCTGATCAACTCGGTGTGCTAAGATAAGAACGAGAGGGAGATGGAACGAGAGTAATTGAAAGAATCCATAAGCATATGTGAAGGATCCAGGGAGATATGAGTTACCAACAAATATTCCCCAGGCAAATATCATTCCTGTATGATTGTCAATAATTTCGCCGATAACCCATGGACCTTTAAAATAAATTATATTGATTTATATGTTCTAAAATATAATATTATTCATGACTTACCAACTGTTAAGTACAGCGCGTAGAGTATTACAGGGAAGAAAAGGCGATCTATAGAAGATAATACCCATAACTTTCTCACCCACCAATGAATTATACTAATTGGTATTCTCGGACGCCGAATGTGTTTGCCTACAAATTTAGAAGGAACATAAGTCATTGTTTACGAGATGCTTAAAAAAATCATGAAATTCGAAAAGTACGATCGGAGATCTCTATAAGCAATTTCTCGAAGATGGAATAAGAGTGGGGTTAGGGAAGGTCGTCCAAACGCACAAGAGTGGATAGCGTAATGGGAGCTGTTGTTTATAGAGAGGTCCAACTTTATATCTAATTTTTTCAATTACCTTCCCAAAGCTTGTGTAGAATTCGAAACACACATAGTGGCACGATCAATAGTAAAAGCATACTTCCAAAAAAGAATTGGAACTGCAATTAATAAAGGAGCTTTAGAATTATTTAAAATTGTATGATTTATAATTTCAATTTTTGTTACTACTAATATTTCGGTACTCACTATATGACTGACATTAGACATTAGTATCAATCTAGGTAAAACCCGGAATGATAATCTTGTACCATCTAGAGAAAATGGTTGAGATGTTACTAATTCCCTGCCATCCTCATCCACAACATGAACCTGAAATAACAATGGTCAATGAACCTTGACATATTAACCCTGCTCCAATTCATATAGTCGCACTTATAATTGACTGAACTGTAATATGATGTATTCCATTCAAGTAGTTCAGTGGATTCCATTTGGCGGTATAAAGCGGTCCTTTTATATAATTGCAATTTAGCCACTCTTCATCGTTTATCTGAACTTTAACACTTTTTATTGGAGCTATCGAAAATGCCACTACTCTGTAAAAAATATGAATTCTTATATCCACAAATATTCACAAAAATTATAACATGTAGGGTCATGACATTGATAACTTTCGTTTAATTTGGTACAGCTTGAAAGCAGTGATTACCTGATGTGCGTGGATTCAGTGATTGACTGCAAATTCTCTTTTCGGGGCATCGCGTATAACGAGTGTTTTGGATTC
The DNA here is from genome assembly GCA_031001745.1 of Hartigia nigra. Taxonomy (NCBI): domain Eukaryota; kingdom Metazoa; phylum Arthropoda; class Insecta; order Hymenoptera; family Cephidae; genus Hartigia; species Hartigia nigra. The sequence continues at coordinate 3,344,490 of JARPRG010000289.1, forward strand.
GTGATTAAGGCCACTGGCCATTCTCGGTGCTTTATGTCAGTGAACGAGAATTGACCGTGGTCTATTACTGCAAGCCGATACCTGACAATAAGCGTGGTTAAGAACGGCGTCTACCTTAAATGCTAGAAGCTCAATGATAACAGACGATTTTCCATGCAAACCGGTAATACTAAAATAGCGAGTATCAATGTACGAATTATAGACTGGAAAGTCACTAAAGACATATTGAAAAATTGAACCCATGCTGAATGTTCAACGATTCATTTCTCTGTTTTACATAGAAATTAGGACGGTGCCCTTATTTCGGTAATGCGCGTATTGGTAAATTGAGCTATGAGGAACTAATTTGAAAAGTCAATGTCTTACTGGCGGTTAAAGCATAAAAGAAAAGACGAGCTTTTAATTCCAGGGATTTGATCCTAATCAAGAGTTGTTCATGTAAGAAAACTGCACGTCCTGATATTTCGTTATGCAAATTTATGTCTTACATTCTGTTCTCCTTCCAATCGGCTAACTCGAGCTCCAGAAAACCAGCTTGTTGTAAAGTATACATATTTGGTACTGCACCACCCAGCATGTGATAATGCCCGCAGAGATATACCATACTTTCTCTGTACCTACCTAATTACGTATATTGGATAACAAAGAGAATACTCTATAATTCATTATAAGGCTGTATATATAAAATATAAAATAAAATACCCATGATACTCCTAACTCCACCATCACATTGTGCTAGAATGCAGGAAGTTGGATAATGTCCAAACCAAATAATGTAATCATTATTTCTTCCTTTTGATTCGCGTACAAGTTCATGTAACATTTCAGTTTCCTTGCCATCCAAAACACCCACGAAATTAAAAGGTCTCCTTGGCCCAGGTTCCAGACATGCATCCATTCCAATAAAAGAATATTTTTCAGAGCCTACTCTAATTTCATGCATATAGGAACGTGAGTGCCATTTTCCTTGAATCGAATAATTTGCATAATAATTTTCCTTAGATTGAAGATTGGGAACGTTGAAATTATCTGAAAATTTAAATTACAGTTCCATTTCCTCTTCAATTAATAGGCAAATCAAAAAATCTTACCATGATTCCCTCTAATATCCAACCATATAGTTTTTTCTGTAATATTTACATCATCGAGTACTTTTTTATACTGTATCCATTCTTCCTTTAGTTGCCTTGACCCCATTTTATCCTGTGCCATTGCATCAGTCAAATCACCTGTTTGTTTAATATATATTTCAAAATGTACAGAATTAACAGCAGATAATATTTTATATTAATACTATATTCATTGAGAGTTCAACTGTAATTTATAGGTAGGAAAATTTACCAGATGCAATAACAACAGAAGGCTTCATAGCACCAACCGTAATATCACAAAACTCTTTCAGTTCTGTTATTCGAGATGGTTCTCGAAAAATGCTTATGTGTAAATCTGATATCTGAAATGATTAGCAATCTTCTTAGGTAAAGCATATAGATTTGTTTATCTTACATACTATGAGAAACATAGCAAGTATTAAAAAAGGTACAATTCGTACAGTGAGATTCATAAAAAAAGCTACAGAATTGATGTTAATAAATAATATAAAGGAGTAAAGAGAAGTTAGAAATAACAGTAATCCAAATGCACACCTAAAACGAACCTGTAAAAACCACATAAGATAATCGAATGAGTCTCCAATATCATATTTCTTTGGTAGAGCCCATTGAGGTTCTGCATCATCTAGCCCTTCATAAAGTTGTGATTCGCTAATAGCATGGGAGTCAACGTTTATAAGATTTGTCACATTTGCCACAAATACTGAAAGCATCAGTACGAAGACCAGGAAGACCACAGTAGATTTAGCTATTTTCATTTCCAAGTGAGATCAAATCATAATCGCCGGAGGTTAATACATCAATAACTTTTTCTTTTTTACCAGTACTGGGCACGTTTTTCTTTGGCTTATTCGACAACACCTGACCGGTTGGCAACGAGTGAAACCAGATATTGCTTGTTTGCTTTTAAAGTATTGATACTCTGTGGGTTAGATGCCACTTTCCGCCAAATCGGTTACTATTCACTACCATGAATAGCGTCCATACGAAAAATCGCCGTCACAATTAATAGAAAGTAAATACGTGCCTTGTAGTGTCTAGCTAATTGGATTGTCCATAAAAATCTCGAAGAAAAAGGTAACCTGCTCTGCGCATGGCGAAAGCCATTTTGACAGTGGCTGTATATGTTCTGTAAACGTACACGACGCGAGGAGGAAATTGGGATATTTATAAAAAAAAATATATCAGTGAAGATCCTAAAGCTTCATACGCGAACTGCAATTTACACAATTGAAGTGAACGAGTATACCAAATTTAATTCATTAGTTTCATATCGATTTACACTATATTATTTAAAGGTGAGCGTATAGTTTACAGTGTTTATATTGTTAACATGGGAGGCTGATGTTTGTGCTAGCTTCTATATAAAATCAATCGTGAAATATAATATGCATTACTAGTATTTATTTGTACTTGAAAATCGTTTTAGATGCCATCCTTTCTTTCAAAGTATTTTAATTAATAAGCACAATACTAATTTAATGGTATGTACAATTGACGCAGGCGCGCCAGGTTTAATATTTTTGTACAAAATTTGCAGCTGTTTATGCTGGTTTTACATCGTTGGCATGCAGGGTGTTGTGTCGCTCGTGTTTCGGTGTTGCACTTGTATTAACACCTTTTAAAACACGGGCTATATTCTGCTCCGATTTCTTTGAAGATTCGTGGATGATCATAAAGTTCGGAGTGCTCGCCTATAAAAGGTGAGTGGCAAAAGAATAATTAACCAGCGGCCGAGCCATATCTGCCATGGCTATTTACAGGCTGAGGATGAACGGTAAAACAGTCAAGGAATTTAGGAGTGACATTCCGCGTGAATGACATAGGAGAACGTGATATGAATGTTTGACTGATAATTTGCTTAATGTCATCGAGTAGTTATCAAGACTTATCACGTTTGTGCAAGGACGTTTCGAGCTGATAATTGGGAACAGCCGGCTTTATTTAAGGTTAACTATGAAGTAACTTTTCTGGCTCTTTTGTAACAGTTTATTCAATATTTTCGCAGCATTTTGCTGCAGTATAGTTCGAAAAAGTCATTTGAAAATCGTGTAGTGTATGTTTTCATTGTATAACAGTGTTATTTTCTTTTATAACCATATCTAAGTATTTTAGTCTAATACAGATATAATGAGCAGAATGTAGTAATAGTAGTTTAAATGCTATTATAAGTTTTCATTATATTCTGTATACTTATTTTATTTCAGATGGCATCAAATTCTCTAGAAGAAAAGATCAATAAGATTAGACAACAGAATGAAGAAATTAGAAGACGATACGAGGTATACTCTTTTCGAATCAAATCTTATTTAATACCATTCTATTGAAATGAAAAGTATTATTCATGCATATTTTCTTTTAAGGAAGTGGAAGCTGATAAGAAGAACGCTGCAAAGTTGAATGCTCTAGTTCAAATGGTGCCATCGACAGATTGGCCAGAACGGAAAGAGCCTCCAGAATTTTCTAACCCTCCACCTAGAACTAATCAAAAGCCAAAACCTACTAATAGAGAACATGAGCATCCTCTACAATATCATGCGGCGAGTGGAAATAGCAAGAAAGTACATGTTTTTGCTGAAGTATGTATTATATTTATGAAAGTGATGACAAGTATCAGATTTTTTATAAAACAGTTTGTCATTGTTTTTGTTTATATGTAATAGGGTGATGGCCCTCCACCTGACCCTAAATATAATTTTCTGGCTGACTCTGAACGGGAAGAGCATGCTACCGAAGAACCCAAAGATAATGAAAGAAACAGAGGACGTAACAAGCTGTCACGCGGAAGTTTTCGGAAAAGAGGCAGTGGCGGCAGAGATATGCACACTAAAGTAGAAAAATAATTTAAAATTCAAAATATATGCTTTCCATCGTATATAGAATTCGATCAAAATTTTCTTATTTTCATCTAGGACTTCAGAGGACATCAAACAGTACAGAGAGAAGGTACTTTGCCTGAATATGAAGCTTGGCGAGCTGAACGTAATCGGATTGACGAGGCCCGTATCAGTAGACAACGTACTGCTGAAGGTAGCTGGCGTCGTGAGTGGGATGTCGATAAAGTAAGTTCTATTTTACTAAAGTTTTTGTATATAAGAATAGGAGATATTTCTTAATAACAGAAAAATAAAATATATAAAAATATTGTAGGTAAACATTGAAGATGAAGCACTACCACGAGAACCTCGAACTACGTTAGGCGACATTATTCGAAAAGATCACAAAGATTTCGATAGGCGTCACCATTCAGATAGTCAGTAAATAATTGTATACAAGAGTTTAAAATTATTGTGTACACATTAGAGGAGTATCACAAGATTGACTATAACTTTATTATTAGGTACTGAATATACGAATCGTGGTCGCGGAGGCAATCATCGCTTTATGCGTGGCACTTCCAGGGGTTCGCATAATAATCGTGGCTATCATCACTCCAATTCCTATGATCAGTATCATGGTTCGACATTGGCATCGGGAGGAGCTCCATTATCGCCGACTAACTCTGATGAAAGAACTGTTACTGCAACTGATAAAAGTATCAAGGTCACATTGAATCAAGGATCCAACGCATCGAAAGGACTTGTCATGAGCGTAAAAGGTATATCATACTGCTGAGTAATATTTATGATTACTTTCTATCATTAGGCTAATCACTTTATTTCGATGGTTTCTATGACAGTAAGCTCTCCAAGTATAGCTGGAACCGGAAGAGTTGGTCCTCGTCAAAAGACTCGTGTTATGTATAGCAGTCAGTCAGAGAATGAAATTGTAACGAACGAACTCGAAACTTTTCCACGACAAAAATCCTTTGATGACAAGTCCAGAGGTGTACATTTCAATCCCAACGCATCGCAAAGTTCTACTTCAAAGAGTCCTCATCCACAAAGGAAAAAAGATGGTGGCTCAAAGTCACCATTCCCACAAAGAAAAGAATTCAAAAACGATGATGCCACAATGGGATCAAGACCTCAAAAACGTGGTGACAATGAGTCTAAATCACCTTATCCGCAGAGGAAGGAATATAAAGACTCTTCGAAATCTCCGCATCCCCAGAGAAGAGCTATTAATTCTAGTAACGATTCTCCAAAGTCACCATATCCTCAGAGGCAAATCATTGACAAGTTAAAAGATCCAAATACTCCGGAATCACAACGACCTCATCGTCGCGTTGAGAAATCGAAAAGTTTTAATCGATATTCATCTAGGGCAGAACAGGGCGATGAGAACACTGTCAAAACAAAGAATGACGCAACAGATGCCGAAAATTCTGAAAAAGTTGGCGAGTTCAGTGACACCATCAGCACTGTGCAAGTTGTAGGACATGGTGGCGAGATTCAGAATGATGCGGGTAATATCGATGATACCAAGGACAAAGTTTTGAAAATAGAAGAAACAAACATTTTAGAAAAAAATGATAAATCGACTACAGAGGTTGTTGAAACAACTGAGAAAGAGGACGTCGAGATAATCGAAAATTCGACTAGACACGATGATTCAGGCTTTGTCGAAGCTTTGGCTAACGATGATACTCAAATTGTATTAGATGATCTGAGAGAGAAAGTGAAAGACGATATGGAAACAAAGACTATATTAGATAATTCTACCAAAGAGATTACCGATGGTACTAAGGATGCAATCTGTGATAATACCGATCTCAATGCTGTTGACAGAACGTCAGATACAATTGACAAGGTCTTGGTACAAGATGATATACCTGCTGAAATATCACGTCATCAAGCAGACACACCAGATTTGGTACAGCTGCAATCAACTGACGAATCCTCCGAGATTCTCGTTGAAAAATCAATGAACACAAATGATTTGAGGGAACTTCAGGTTGCAGAAATACTAGCGGAAGTTCTAACGGAACCTACAATTGTTACAGAAGAAAGTACCGCCAAAAACGAAGGGATGATAATCAGTGATCCAATACCAAGTGATAAAGTCAATAAACAAGAGGAGCAAACTGCAAGCAACAGTGATGAAATGAAAGATATTGTCAAGGTAAACGATAATATTAGCAATTCGGTAGAATCAGATCAAAAAGAAGTTCTCGAAGATAATAATATTTCAAATAATGATCATAAATCTGCAAAAGCCTCCGAGGAGGAAAAAGTAGAGCCTGAAATCGTTAAAGCGCAAGAGTGATTTCAAAGGTCATCCCCTTGGTTCGCTGCCATAGAATATCCCAGAAAAATCGGTTTGTTTCAAATATCAAATACATCTTAATATGAATCGATACCTAATGCTCATGTTTAGGTATAACGATGTCCGTTAGATGGTTATGGATTAGTTATCAGTACCGTTGGTGATAAAACTAAAAAGTCCATTTAATTTATATCTTGCTCTGATCAAGGCAGCATTCTGTTTTTACTAGACAAGTTTATAGCTTAGATGGAACGATATGATATTATTTTTATTTATAATCAGCCATAAACATAAATGATAAAAATCTGTCTTGCAGGTATATATGCATAATAAATCCTAATATATAATAAATGTAGGATATGTCGAATTGATGTGATTATGGCCTCTCGCGATGGGTGATACTTTTTTTTTTACTTGTCAAATGAAATTACTGAACGAAAAAGTTATTAAGGCTGTATAAGTGCTCTATATATGCCACACGTATGAGGATTTAGAAATCATGAAAATACTGATATTCTTTAAAGGTGGTGGATCATTTTAGGGGAAGAGAACTTTTTTAAATACTGCCAACCAGTGTGAATAAACAATTATTATTATTATAAACTCAGGCTAGGGCAATACAAACAATCAGTATACATAGACAATTCATTAGGGATAAATCTGCTGCTGTTATTAGCAATTTTATCTTAATTCGCTTCAATTTTAAATTCGTCCAACAATTCCCTCGGTCTGTCTCGTACTAAATTACATATATAAATAATGGCTCCGTCACGATTGCCAATCGTCCAAGACGTAATGAAAATATTTATAGAGAATTATAGCATTTATTAGCAAGTACAGAGTTTAAAATGTACGGTATGTCTATTTAATAGGCAGCCTGCCAAGGGGTTTATGATCGCATTCAATGCACTCTGTGCTTTTCAATCGCTAATCGTGTTGATAACACGTAAATCATGTGATAAAGAAAACAAAAAAAATGGTAGCATAAGGAATACTATGGCATAGCAAAGTTTGCTACTTATTTCTAATCGTGTTTTATTGTTTCAACTTTTCCAACTGCTCACTTTTGAAAAAGAAAAAAAATACTGGTATTTCGCTATTTCCCATGACACGTTGCATAACTCATGGCATAGCAAAACTGAGGCTAGATATTTTCATGCAAAAAATTTAATCGGTTATATGGTAATATTCTTGATTCATTTCTTACTCGTAGTAACTTAAAGCCATAACTTATTGAAAATAGTAATATAATAGTTTGAGAATCAAGTATAGCACGCCATAGCCGAGAGCGTATTTGTGGTTGAACAGAATTTTATATTTTTTTCTTTGTTTATTTATGTGAATTGTAATAAGGGAGTTTTTTTGTTTTCAACACGTTCTCAGAGAACCCTCAATATTCTCGAATGGAAAAAATGAATTCTTCGTGTATTAATATTTATTATAGAAGAATACCTAATTGTCATATTCTTGTATAACAGAAATTATTTATCGGATTACTAGAAATATCATCATTTTTATCTATGGTCATTTTAAATTATCAAAAGGCGTTGTTGTCTTTTGACAAAATTGAATGGTAAATAATACTGCCAGTTATTGACAATGCCGTGATATTTGATTATAGACTATTAGAGAATTCGTTTTGTTTTTGAATAACGAAAGCGCACATATTTCGGTTATTATGGTGGCACAGTTAATTACTTTTGTCAATGAAATTGTCTGATTTAGCACTTTAGGATAGTGGTAGATTAATGGCTATAAAAGTTTATATGTAGTATATTATATACAAGAATGATATTTATTTTGAAGAACATTTTATTAATATTTTTATATCCGACATTTGGCACTCGAAAAGTAATCATGCAAGACTATATGTAGACGAGTATCAAAGACGGAATGAAATTCAAAAAATTATGTAACCAAAACAATTTTATTCCTATGACATTGAAGCAACAGTAGTTATCTCGTTATTCGTTTTTATAGTTTATATGTATATCCATTTTATTTCACCTTTTTTTTCTTGTTATTTGAGTTTAATATTTATAATCGGTGCTGGCAACTTCTCAAGTGGCGCCTCTTATCCCGCACCTTCAGCCAAACACTTTTATATGTGACGAGAAATTTAGCGCATGGCTGCCGATGACAGCGGGAAATCGATATTTTTGTATTTCCAAGAAAACAAATATGCAGTAGTCAGTGTTAACAGCGTGCTGCTTTCTATTATTTGTCAGTAGTAAGGATTTTTGATGGTGTATTATTTATCTATGTCTCATTGTCTTTACCATCTTTGTTTTCTATTATGCCTGTACTTTCATTAATAACGTCTCCGATTTTTATTTTTGATGTTGTCAACATCGGCGTCGAGTATCCCAGAACCTCCATCGACTGTGTTATCATCAGCCATAGCTTTACGTTTTTAAGATTGTTCTAACGCAATGGAAAAAAAATGAAAAAAAAATTGTTAATAAATCTGTACTGCTTGCTAATTGCATACGTATTTTTTCTTCTTCTCTAGTATATAAATATTCTCAAAATTTTAAGTGTTACCGTTCTCGTCAGATTTACCTTGACAGCCTGTCTGTAGCACTGTTGAAATTCATCATAACGTTGTAAAGACATGTTCAAAAGGCACAAGTAACCCCAGATGTCACAATTATGACAGTCTATTTTATTGGCTTCCATTAAAGCCATCTCAGATTTTTGCAATTGATTCGACTTTTTTAAAAATATAATTACAACTTTTACATATTTCAACGATAATTAATTACAGCAGTAAAATTTTACTTACATAATAGTAAGCTACTCCTGCACCGAGCCAGGATTGTGGCGTTGGCAAAAATTTGCAAGAATTTAGAAAGTATTTTATAGCGTCAGTATTTTCCTTGGTGTCTAAATAATATTGGCCCATTCTACAAAAATTATAAACAATGATTTTCAGCTGACGTTAATAACATTCTCTGTTTACCTCAAATGGACTAAATGCATATCATCCGGACTGTCAAAAATCATGTTTGCAAATTCATAACAATGCATGGCGTCTTCGAAATTTCCTTCTTTATAATGGCAATGTCCCATTAAGCTAGCGATGGAATAATCCTGCATTTTCAAAACAGTATGATATTTCAGTAGTTCTTCATAATATTGTGGGATTATAATATCTAATTTTCTAACCATACCGTGCTGGCATTGAGCTTCTCTGAGATGCGACAAAGCATCGTCGTATCTACCTGACAAATAATGATGAACTGCCATATAATATAGAAACGGCGTTGATCTACCAGAGAGAGCTAATTCTTGTGCCAATGCTATTCCAGCAAACTGAAATGAATATTATATACCATTATCCGTAATATGCTTACGTAAGTTAAAGATTTGACTTACATCATAAAGATTCATTTTTAGCAACAAGACGACAGTTATGATGTATATTTGATCCTTTGGGCAGTGAATCATCGACCACGCAAGAGGTTCTAGGTTTAAACATTCTACATTTACCGTATCCCGGTCTTGGTCCTTTAGACATTTTTCGGCCACTTGAACGGTCAGGTCAACACCTACAATATAATTACATAATATTTACCCATAGTTTTATGTAACAAGTAATATTATAGTATCGTTGCTACCAGGAAAGTATTCTGTGCGCATGTAAAATAGATGTAGGATCGTCCAGCCTTCTGTAAACCTGGGGTACAAGGAAGTCACGGATTTTAAAAATATTTCCGCCTCCCGATTTTCACCCTTTGTCGAAAGAAGTATTCCATAAAGTAACAGACTGTTTGGTAAGTAATAAAAGGCAGGTGTTACAGTATGTATTTGAATTGATTCGATGAGATTTCTAAAAATATCAAAACCCACGCAATTTTGTGCCGTTTCTCGAGAATAATCGCTTCACGGCAACATTCGATCGCACGATTAAGGTCTTTGATTTTTATCAGATAAATTGCATACATTAGCCATGCGTTCGGATTGGCTTTCTCATTGGCAATTGCCTGGAAAAAAAGATATTTAGTCGATTTTCAGCTAAGTGTTTGATTATTTTTTTGTTTACAGTTGTGTGATATCGTCTTGCGTCATCTATATGATTTAATTCATCAGCTTCCTCGGCATAGTAACAGTAGCTAATCAAATTCGTATTATCCGAATGTTCCTTATTAATAACGCGACCTTCCACTCCTTTATTTATCGCCATGTGCATTTGCTCTGTCAAGTATATGTAGGCCGTCGCAACAAAATTCTAAGGAAACGAAGAGGTATGTAAAAGCTACACAACAAATTAATTCTATCTTTGTTCTATCTTACTTGACCTTCTTTAGATTGCAGCATGTGCATGTCTGTCTTAAACTTTTGATCTAACAAAAAGACCATTTTTTTTTTCAATGTATTTCGAATGGCAACGTACAAACCTGTTTCGTAAAGATATCGTATAAATCGTGATAATTCATCCTACAAAATGGAACAGTCAGTTGAATCAATACAATTGAATAAATAATTTAATTTACCGATCCATAAGCGTAAGGTGATTCAGGTTGACTACTTTTGGCTTTTTCAGAAAGTAATTTAGATGTTGACGAATTTTGATTTTTAGTTTCAATACATGATTCCGTTATTGAGTCATCCACCTGTTTTTTGTTGGAATTTTTTTCAATAAAATCCTATAAAAACGTGCAATCAATCAATTTATAATTCCATTTTTTATAACTTTATAAAATATGATTTACTCTATAACCCTCTGTAATGGTGTCTACTAATTTTCTGATACAATTGAAATATTGTTCTTCCGCTAGTTGAATTGTATACGGATAAGGATCCTGTACTTCAGTAGCTGTTATCATTTCTTCCAAGCTACCGAAAATGAGTTACTATAAATTTGCGAATTTCGAACCTTCCAATGATTTATTAAGTAAATTTTTTTTAATAGTCACATGTTTGTAAAATCTCTTGTAGTACGAGCTTGTATAAGGGGAGCGTAAAGTTCCATTTCAATCAGAACAACAACAGGATCGCCAGTTTCTGTTGTTAAAGGAACACTTGGAGTTTCTGCTTCTTTCTACGAAATTATTGTAAGGTTGATTTAATATTCAATTAATATTATGCGTGCTCCATTGTTAATTGAATATATTAACCTCTGACATGGATCTCTCTTTAATATTTCCTTTTTCTTTCTTATCTTTCTCCTTAAGCTCGTTTCCAACTTTTAACCCAAAAATGTCTCTTTCCATCCCCGTCTTTTTCAACATGCTAGATGGACTGTATGTGTACAGTTGTGTGACTACACGAGTCCTCGTTCCTATATTATTGATTATTGATAAATATAATTTTACTCGTTTTATCGTTAATCAGTTAATTACTTCCAGGATAAAGTAACTCGGTCACGTCGACGTAACATTGATAAAGTTGCGTATGAGTCGTGTCTTTACTCTTTGATTGGCTCCGTTCAAAATGCTTTGGCGTCATCATAAATACAAATGGCCAATATTTGTATCTTAATGAAAAGCAGTACTAATGAATATAAGAATGTCAACAGAATTATTGGTCAATCCAATTTTTATTACTTGTTAATATATTCCTGCATCAATTGATTTCCTAAATGTAAAATCATATGGCGACTCATGTAATTCCATTCGATTCTTGGTACATGTTCTTCCATCTTTTTCTAACAATTTTAACAGTATCAATAGCATTTTCGTAATTTGTAGATTACGATAGTTTATATCTCTGTATACCTTCAGATCAAAGAAAGCCTTGAACGCGTTCTTTGTACCTTTAGTATCGCAATTAAGTTTTTGTTTAGAATTTTTCGCTCGATTATCCAGATAATGCAATTCCTGCCAACGCTTATTCCTTTCAAAATCGCAAACGTTTGTCCACCTTCCGTCTTTAAATATTATGTCATCTGGTACCTATATATGAATATTATAGATTTCTGCATTAAAATATAAGTGTTCTAACACTTACCTCATTGTCGATATACACAATTGTACCACCTCTGTACTCATAATCCTCAGTAAAACTGGGTAATGGATTATAAATGCTCTCTAAGGTAATAGTAAGAAAGTTTGCTTGCATATCTCGAGGGAAAAGATCAATTTCTTCATCGCGTTTCATGGTAACAATCAACATGGGAAGATTTGGCCATGAAACAGCGCCACCGCTATAGGACATTTTTGGAACTTCCATTATTAATTTTTCCGTCACACATTTTTCACCTGATCGAATAGAAAATAGTCAAGACAAAGAATTGACAATGTCATTATCCAGTCTTCAACAGAATTCCGTAATTTACCAAGTAATAAAGGCATAACATCCAAACTACATATTCCAGTGAGTTTTGTCTCATTTGTTGGCTGAGAATTTATAGCAGTAGATTTTGTTTTTGTTTTTTTCTTCGAAATATTCTGTTCCGAAATTGGACTATGGATTTCTGTATTCTCATTGAAGCTCTCCATTATTTTTACTAGTATATTGTATTACGGATCATTTTTCATGTATCGAAAGATACAAAATTGATTTGAATAGACTTACTGAGAAGCGGTGCGGATAACACTGCATCTATACTATTTCGATTATCGACAGTTATTGGAAATTGTACAGTATAATTGATACTGTAAACAGCTGGAGGATCTTGCGAATGCGGCAATATCTCTATAGCCTCACTTTCTCCCAGTATAAGATCCTTATGTTGAATGGAAACAGTCAAGAGCATATTATGCTTTCGTATCTAATAAGAAATTTATTGATAATTGTTCGATTATATTTTTTAAATTTAAATAAATATATTTTAACATGCTAACAATATTATTTATTGCGTTGATGGTTATTTCAATGCACCGTTCTATTGGAGCTGCAGAAGAATGTACTGACATCGATGTGAGTTCAGCATTGTCTTTATCCATATCTTTAACGTTCTTCTCATTCATTTTCTTCTGTATGAGTATAATGTAATTAATTTTTTTAACATTACAATCATATTTTAGTTACCTTCGTCATTTGAATCACATAATAACTTTATTCCACTGTTTTAGCAAATAATATTGACAGCTCTCTTCATGGACTAGCATGGCTTTTGTCTTATTGGCAGTAGAGAGGAAATTAATAAAAAAATCATTTACTCTTTGCGACTGAATTTCATAGTCGATCTGATCAAGAGACTCGGTCGAGTCTCGCGCCAAGTACAGGCAACCGGCTGAACAGGGCACGGCCCGCCGAGTCTCTTTACCCGAGCCAACACATGCCCCTGTGTTTGAAACCAAATATCTTATGAACGGCTACAAATGAGAATAAGTTATTAACACATGCATTATAGGAATTGGGGGTTCTGATTTGATTGTCACCAAAATTAATGAGACTGGTGTACGAGATTAGGGTGTATTGAGAGGGCGAGCGAGATACTTTTATTTTAGTTTCGTCGTCGTCGTTGTCTTTGCATGTCCATTTACGGATGGCACTGATCCTATCTTTCTCGAATGTTCCTCTCCGTAGTTTCTTGTGTCTAGGTGTCAGAAGTGGAAGTCCAGGGTGTCCAGGTATTGCTCTCTGTAGTTTCTTGTGTCTAAGTATCGGAAGTGGAAGTCCAGGGTGTCCAGGTATTCATCTCCGTAGTTTCCTGTGTCTAGATGTCAGAAGTAGAAGTCCAGGGTGTCCAGGTATTCCTCTCTGTAGTTTCTTGGGTATAGGTGTTTGTTTTCAAGAATGCAAGTTTTTCTAGTACACATTGAAATAAAGAAAAAAATATTAAAGTCATCGAAAGATAATATTTCCATCACTTATTGTTATATTCAGCCATATTCATCCTGGATGGTAAACTTTTGAACGATGCTGTAACGTGCTCTTTTATATCTCTAAACCGAAATAGCTATCACTCCATCAGCGCCATCCGTGAGTGAAAAAGTAAATGGAAGAAGAAAATTCATAATCATATGAAATAAGAAGAAAATTCACAGAAACCTGTACTTGGCGACCTTTTTTACACGAAAGTGTTTTTGTGGTCAATTATTTCACGGCGGGATAAATGATGATCGTTCGTGATTATCAGTGACATAAATATAAATGCAATGTATTTACCAAAATTATATTTATTGTCTCATTTCTTTTTGGGGACTCGTTATATAACAATAAATGCTACACTTTCATATAATGCTATATACTTTCAGAACTTATGATTATGTGTATAGTAATGTATTACGTTACAATTTTTTGCGCATGCACCAACATCCAGAAGCATTCCTCCGATGTTGACTTAACAACAGCTTGTGAGTTTATATTAATTAATATCTCTCCTTTAGAATCATTGTTCATTAATCATCTGCACTGCAGTTACTGACAAAATGTTGGTAAAGTCGTTAAAGCATAAAAACAATATTTAGAAGATTCGCGTAACGACCCATACATTTGTGAAATTCTTCTGCTGATAAGAATTTCATGGCCGATCCACAAAGTGTTTCGCATAGAAACATTTTATCGCAAGATTTTGCCATTCTTTGTGATGATTTTGTGCAATAAGGCTATATTGCCTTTGTTATGAAATTCAAATTTTTTTCATTAACTACGAACACTGTCGAGCACTCAGAGTATGATATGTACATTAAATTTGAATTGACAATGTATAAACTAATAAAATTTCTAGCGAATAATTCATCCTGCACGTAATTGCCTATTCGTTTAATACGTAACAGCTATATTCAATAACCATATACGAACCAGTGCATCGAAGTTTGAACATTGCGTTTAGGAAAGGAAGTACGTCTAATAAAGATGAATCTTATAAAATGATAAATGTACAAGACCATATCGCATGTTATACACTGGTTAGATAATTGTTGCATTTCGTACTGAATATTTGACCGTATGTTTATGTCCAGAGTTGCATATAGATCAATATTCCTAGTTGGTCATTTTTATTGACGTCGAACTTGACTACGCAAACATTTTGTAAGTAACGTTCTTTCAATCGTATCACATTACTTAACCGTGACAAATTTTTTTGGGAATAAAGTTCTAATTGTCATTACTTTATTTCATTATAGAATTGCATTTACGGCGGAATCACGTATGAAGAAATTATACATATTTCATACTAGGGTAGCACGCGGACATGTGTGGTAAAGTTTAACAAACCAGAAAATGGCAGTGAAAAATTATATTATACCACAAATGTCTGCGAATATGTACTGTCAGTCAATCATCAGCTGCTATAAACCGTCAGCTGAAATATAAACTGATTCTTTTTAAAAATTTATAGGAAAGCTGAATTCAAATGAATGACGGGATATTTAAGTCTGAAAAATATTAATAATATAAGACTACAATGAGCGATTTAAAACTTGGGTACAGGTCATTATTTGAATTTTCTTATATTGACTAGCTAACGATTGTGCAGTGTTCTAAATGCATTTTAAACGTATCTCTGATCGTAGATTGGAATTATATCGCCAGCAATATATATGATAGTAGTGTATCTTAAATGAAGCGGTAGAAAATGACTATAGTAATTTTAATTACAAAATTACGGTATTAGTATCATTAATAGTGTTATATGGGTAATATATTATTGGATATAGTCTATATATATCTCTGTATACAAAATTGCCCGTGCATTTCTTATGCAAGTAAGAGCCATGTTATCGAGGTTCGATATTATTTCAAAAGTTCGGAATAGACGCGTGATAAGTGCATGCACAAATTACAACAATTATCTTTTATGAATTCGTAGCTTCATTTTTTTTCTTTTTCTCTCGATAGATTCGCGCGTAAGATCTGAATTTTTATTTAAAGTTTACGTTATTTTAAAATTCAAAATTCGATGTTTACCAGATCGAAAAAAAAAACATTATTTTTATTACGTGGAATAAAATTAATTTGATCGTTTAGTCACTATATGATTCATTGTGAATCCTAAACTCGTTCATTTTACGATAATAAGGTTAGATCGAAATTCAGATCCGGCTTATAAAATTCGATTGATAATTTTAACAAACTGGGTAATCGACATAATTTCTTAAGATATGCAGTTAACTTTGACTTCAATATTTCTCCTTATTTTGAAACTGTAAAGATATTTTTACAATGATAAACGTGGAACATTTCGCTTTCAAATCAGACAAATTTTACTTTCACTAGTTAAAGGCTATTTGATTCTCCGCAAACATTGATTTTCCATGACATTTGGCTCTTGCGGCATAAACTTTTTATTAATTCATCGTCCAAGTCTTCCAATATCACCACGGACAGGTGGTCGATCCCTTGGCTCGCTGTAAAAAAATAATATAAACAGTGGAAAAATATTATAAACTGGAATCATCAATTAAATAGAATCTTGAAACGAATAATAATAGTTCTTATCGATCCGGCATATTAGCTACATACCTCAGTCTAATCGTTTACTTCCAGTCATTAGTAAAGCATTAAACGATTCATAAATGGATTAATTACAAATAATATTGGCAACTCCCTCCCACCGGATACGCGCTTTTCAAGAAACTGTACACGTTACCTTAAAACATTAGTAACCAATGATAAAAAGCGCGTATCTCGTGTCCACGATACTCGTCTTCAATTTTTTGCTAATTAATTTAATAAGTATTTTCCTACCATGAAGGTAGCTAAACTTAATAATATTACAACCAGTCTCTGTTGCCTAATATCCAATGCGAAACCAATTAAATTTTCAACAATGATAGTTAACGAAATTCTCTTATCATTAGTCGATGCCAAATTGACTGTAGGTTTTGGATGGATAATATTTACTGGTGGCGGAGGTACAAAGTCATCGAAGACACCAGCTTCGGCATTAGTAAATACCAGCGAAGATGGTATCCATCTTGCTCTATGCAGCATGCAATATTTATTAATGAATAAATATCTTAAAAGTCACTCGTGAGACGTATTAGTATATTTGTTTAAAAAATTGTCTTACCTGGTGCACGGCGAAACGTTTTTCCCTCTTATGGCTTTGTCGCCAATGTCAATAGCTCCTGAATCTTGGACTTCAAGAGTATAAATGCAACCGGAAAAGCCTTCCTGGTATCTTCCATAAGTCATTGCATAATCAGGCACACCTCCAAGATATATGCTTCCACGTGTATTTAATATCTGTTGTAA
Source organism: Hartigia nigra (assembly GCA_031001745.1). Taxonomy (NCBI): domain Eukaryota; kingdom Metazoa; phylum Arthropoda; class Insecta; order Hymenoptera; family Cephidae; genus Hartigia; species Hartigia nigra. The sequence continues at coordinate 3,361,844 of JARPRG010000289.1, forward strand.
ACCATCGCTGACACCACTTTCAGTGTGCTCCCCATTCAATTCTATACTACCGTCACTACCCTGACGCTTTAATATAATTCTATGACGTTGACCATCATCGACTCTTTGAGCCGTCACGCGAATTACTGCTGGTCCAGACCCCAAATTATACTGATATTCTACGTATCTGCAATAAACATATTCAATGATGACACACCCCTTAAAAGATTCAATAGCACAGTATTCATAAGTTATAATATTTACCCATCTACTACAGCCAGAGCAATATAATCATCTGGATTAAGATCATCAGGGGTTTGTCCATGCCACATTATCAGACCGTTACTTTTATTTGATGAAATTTCAAATCCTAATACTTCTCGTTCTTCTTCGTGGGTCATAATGGATTTATCTATCTCTAGCCAACCGTCCCCTCTAAAGGCCACGTCATAGGAAATTTCTGCCGCTGAAAAAGTAATAAATTGATTAAGAATTTTAATCAATCTTTATCAATAATCTCTTGTATGTATTAAATCAACTATAGTATACCCTTTTCGCAATCCTGTCCATTGAAGCCAAGTCGGCAATCACATTTGTAAGATCCATGAAGATCGGTACAAGTACCACCGTTTCTACATGGACTCAATACTTCACACTGTTTTAACACATTTTCACAATTTCTACCGACATATCTATATTCACATGTACAAGAATACTCGTATGAACTAGTAACGTGACAAACACCATGCACACAGGGATTAGAAGCACAAGGATTATATTGAGTCGTAGGATGCGTTGTAGATTGCTGTGTAGTCGTTGGAGCATAATGCGTCGTTGTCGTTGGATGAAGCGTAGAACAGTCTTCGATATTGGCTGAATCAATTGCTGACTTTAGAAGATGAATATTTTGTGAAGAAATCTCGAGCTATTAGACAGATAGAAAAAGAGTAAAGGATTATATAATGAATTATATAAAATTCAATATTCATAAGCAATCAATAGACTTACTTCATTGATACAACCATGGAAAGTTCTATCTACTCCTACGTTCTTATTCACTGTTATCTTTGTTCTGTCCACCCCACCGATATACAAGGGTGTATTTAATGTCATCATTCTTGAAGAACCTGGAGATCTTCCCTCCACCAAGGGTTCTCCATTTACTGACAGTTTTCCTTCTTTGAAATCTCGACTGACCATTACTTGACTCCAAACTCCTGGCTGTATGATGTAGTTCGATCTGACAACCGCCATTCCCGAACCAATGTCGAAACGGAATTCCACGTGTCTGTCCTTTATTATCACTGCAGCAAAATCGCCGAGGCCTTCCTCGCTTTGCGAGCAGTACATCAGGATACCGTCTCCATTGTCCGATGGATTAAAATTTATGGAGAATTTAAGCCTATGATCATTATGGAGAATTATAATAATTTCTTATAATTACAGTTTTTATAAAGGCAAGTTATATTAAAAAAATTGTACGATAACTCAATATGAAAATTGAATGTGTATATACAGGGTGAGTTATGTTTATATATGATAATAGCTCTTAAGCATGTGTTACCAGTAATCTTAATAAATGTCCATTATCAATTGTGATTACTAGGTTTTATAGCTTGGAGGTATAATATTGTACTTAGGGATCCCATTGTTAATTGAATTAATCGAAATGAATTGAGTGTACAGTAAGAAAAATAACGTCTACGCTTAACTACTCACCTTGTGTAGATTTAATCAATATTTTTCTACCACTACGACCATTGAATAGAACAAAGCCATATGCAAATTTCAATATACACTCTAACACCATGTACACATGAAAACGTAATGAAAGATCAATAATTACACACGTGCTTGAGCAAAAGATAATGAAACCAAAAAAAAAACCAAACCACATAACTTGTCACATCAATCTTTATTTGCTCATAAAATATTTTATATATTTTTATATATAATAGTTATAGGCTTTTTGGCCTATTGAGTATATAGATATTCATTCATATACGAAACATATATTTTTTTTGTATATAAGGATTCTTATACATAAGCACAAACATATTATATATGCTGACATTTTTCAATTAACGCTATTATACATTTACGGAGTTGCAATCTGATATCCTAATTCTGGAGTTTCTTAAGCTTTGTCTGTAGTTACGGTTAAATGCAACTGGATTGGCAGTGACTTAACGCCTTACTTTTTAAAATGAATATGGCTTACAGCGACGCGTTAAATGTATTAATTAAAAAGCTGTACAAAACTCTAATTATTAATTAGTAAGTTGACTGAGGTTCTAATATTATAGCACCACGAGTTTCATTCCAAGGAACCACTCGCTAAACAGGCTTGTTATAAAAAGAGTGATGGAAAACTCAATTTTACAAACTAATGCTTTAAATTAAATTAAGCATTTGTTTTCCCGAACCGAAACTCACGTAATTTTTTAATTATTGTATTCTTTAAAAAATTGTTATTTGTGTGCCTGTATTTTTTGCCATTAACCTTCGAAAAGTACCTCGTCTCTCATTATTTTTTTCTCATAAAATTGAGATTTCAAAGGAATTACGGTCAAGCTTCATATGACTGTCTCTACGTGCATAGTATTTTTGTTGTGTTAAGCCTAATGTTTTGTGTGGTGCAGGTTGTGGTGGTTTATAGGATGTATTCTGGATCTGGCATTTCTAAGCTGTGATACGCGTGATCGGGAGTGCGATCGCTTTTTTTTATTGGTATATTGCTTGCTTGCCCTGAAAAAAATTTTGTAATTAGGACCAAAATTTAAATAAAACTTTTCCTCCTGGCACACTCAAATTGATTGGCATAAGGGAAATGTTTTACTATCCTTTTCTCTCTCTCCTACATATATCTATATTCGAACTGTTCGAAAACGATGATTTTACGTGCAATATAAGCAATTTAAATGACCAATGTTACAATACTTCAAAATAAAAAAATTAAAAAATGTCTACTCTAATGTTAAATAAATTAATTGCTCTTTTGATAGATAAAAATACAATGCTTTTTAGATAACTAAAAATTCATGCACATCCAACAAATAGAATGTAATCTATTTACCGTTTTATGGCTTTTGGTGTTGTATACGCCAGATAAGCACTATTATCCTTGAATGCTGGCTCGTAAACGTCTACGAAGCGTTCACACCGAGAGCCTCCAGTTCCAGGGGGACAGAGACAAGAGAATCCAGTTTCATTGTTATAACATTTTCCTTCGCCGCAAGCACCTAATAACAATATCAAATAACATTATTGTCTCTGTACAACTGTAATTAATTTTTAATTAGGAAAGCAATATTCTATTCTCTATCGTGTCAAACAATCTTCAACTCACCAGGATAACAAGCCTGTCCAATATGTTCACAATGTTTACCGCTGTATCCAGCACGGCACAAGCAAGTGTATCCTTGTTTCTCTGCAGCTTCCTGACAAACTCCGTTATTGGTGCATGGATTTTCGGCACAAGTTTCGCATGTCGTTACGCCGACTGTAGCCGAAGCGTCGCCAATCAGATCAACTAGTGTGTCACCAATAACCAATCGGCTAATACATCCGACAAAGCCAGTATTAGCACCAGCTTGTTTGCTAATTGTACTATAGTCAGGAACACCACCGATGTAGAGAGGTTCCATGAGATCCAATCCCAATTTTCTACCAGTTGCCAATCCCTTGTAAGGACCTTCCCCATCGACGACCATAGTACCATCTTTACGATTACGTTGTAATTTAATAGTATGCCATTCGCCAAGGGTTAATGGTTTGTCTGCGCGAATAATGGCTGGTCCAGAGCCGAGATAGAATCTGCCAAGAGATAAGGATATTGCTTATACGTTTAACAATGTATTCGTAAACAATAGATTAGATTAAAATAATTTTCCTAATACCTGAATTCAGGATATCCACCGACTAGAGAAAGGATCAGGAAGTCACCTCTTCCATCACTCCTTTCATCATTGTACAGAATGACACCATCGTCATTTTCAGGCTTGAATGATACCTCGATGCTGAATTTAAGATATGCGTCAGGTAGTGGACGCAAGGCTATGTAACTTTTAGGTGCTTGATTGAAGTTTGGTACTACACCAGTTACAATGAGTACAGTAGGGACTTCGATATTAACTTGGCCATTACTAGCTGTACAGATATACGTTCCAGCATCCTCGGCCTTCACGTTAACGAGCCTCAATTTATTCTAATAAATAAAAATTAATTTAATTAATATACACGGTTATACATAAACCAATCGATTGAGCAAATACTACTACGCGTACTTCGAACGTGTGACTTTCGTGAGGTAAAATACCACCAAGTTTATTCCACTGGAAGGTAATTGGTTCCTCAAGATTAACTCTGCAGTCCATTTCCACATCAGATCCATAAAGAGCAGACTTTGTTTCGATTGCTGGTGCATCATTATTTCCACCTAAATAATTCAGGTTACTTGTCAGTAATATTAATAAAAACCTTCGTTCACATTTTCTCAATGAAGATCTGATACTTACGCAGCATACGGTTCGCATGAATAATATCAAAAAATGAGGTAGTATTGCGATGATGATTTGTAAAGATGGATTGGATTTATAATATTTTTTTGGCAATAGAAATATTTGTTTTTTTTACCTTGAACGATGAGATTAAAGTCGTCCTGGAATACACCCTGTGGCGTGTTTGCGCTGCATCTGTATACACCACTATCTTCTACGGATACTTGGGAGAGTCTTAGGACATTTCCGTATTCTCGTGCATTGGAAGGCAAAATTGGATGATTAGGTCTTGACCAGTGATAACGAGGATTTGACCCACCGGAAAAGAGGCATCGCATATCAATGGTATCGCCAATATTCACTGGGTCGCGTGGTGCTTCGATGGTGACGACGGGCGCAAGAGCGGCTATAATTAAAATAATTAATGTAACACATGTCGTAAAGGAGTTCGAATTATCTAGGGATTAAATAAGGATTACTTTTTTCACATCTGTAATATATTAATCGAATTGTTGACAATTGTGTAATTTCATAGCCGAACGGATGTGAACAAGATGAATATGAATTTTGAAAACCAATTGATACCCTTAGCGATGTATATAATTTCTGAGCTTTGGGAACTTCACAAATTTGTATTTCAAAGTGTAGTGTGTATCGTAAGCTTTTTGGATCGTTGTGTTTCAATTCGCGTTACGTCATCTAAGAAGCTAACGCTTATTCTCAAGTTTTTTGTATAGTTAAAAAAAAGTGAAATGTAAGTTTCAACAGAGGCTAAAGAAAATTGCACTTTTTTTTGCAAGATACACTAAAACGAACAGTGCCTTTAATTGGTGGGGTAAATAAGGGATGTTCGTACATATAAATAACAATAGGACACAATACAACGAAACTTGTACCAAATACTTTGCATCGCTTGTGAAATAATATGATATAGCAACAAGGCATTCTGGATGATTCGCCTAATCATCGTGCGAGTAATATAATTATGATCTTGGGAAAATAGTTCATGCGATTCTGTATAAAATAAAATAGTTTGAAGAAACAGTAAAAAAAATATAGTCAATATAAATCACAGCATATACGAGCATATAAGCAATTCCATAATTTATAGAATTTAAAGTGCCAATTGGAAATTACTTATAATGATAAGCATTCGGTATTTGGTCACAAGCATTTTTATAATAAGTGGATAAACAATTATTACTACGAACGGACAAACTACGGACGACACACACACACAAATCTCAAAACAAACCGCGTCGTCGCTGATGATTTTGACGAAAATGCCAGTTGCGGCAGAAGCGTTCGTCAGTGCCGTCGCTGCATTGTGCATTGCCGTCGCAAATGTAACTCAACGGAATGCATTCTTGATTGTTGCATTGGAATTCCCCGAGACTGCACTGCGATTGGTACACTGGCATGCAATCCGCAAGCATATTAACTACTAAATCATAACGCGAGCTTTGTAAAAAAACCTAGCGTCAGAAGATTTTCTGGGGACCATGATTGCGGTGATTCTGTCGTAAAATCTTTTCGTAATACCACAACCCTGTTTGTTATTATATGGCAAGCGAAATGATTGTTTTCATGTTAGTTTCTTTCGTATAACTAAACTATAAATAATAATCAAGCATGAATGCTTAGCGGGTCATTTTCAAAAATTTTACTACATCAAATTCCTTTGTGTCTTTTAATTCAAATTTTGGTCGTTTTTTTCTATGAAATTCAGAGGATACATTACTCATTATTATTCCTTTATATAGAATTAACGCAATATTAAAAGTGTTAAATGTATAGACTTTTTTAATACCAAGCTGTTTCATTTATGTTCCTTTGTCATCATGAATTTTGTTTAAATTCATCCAAATTCATTGTACATATAGTGTTAAAGAAGTAAGAAAGTGTAAAATTGTATAAACGTATGAAATTATAAATATTGTTTTGAATATGACCCATGAAGTATGTAATAATTTGAACGAAAGGCTTTTATCAATAGGATCGATGATAAGATTCATCAAAGAGGAGAGCCGCTTTTGAATCAAAGCAAAATAATAAGTCAAACTTGACAAAGAGTATGATTAACGTTATGAAGATCCAAATACAAGCGATAAAAGAAAATCACTTCGTTCGGATACTTAACAGATTTACAAAGAAGAAAAAGCTACGACCTATTCACTCCAAACCTACGTTATGCAATCAGTTTTGAGTCAGAAACATTAAGAGAAGAATCGTAAACTCGATATAATGAGTAGCATTAAAGAGAAAGAAGCTTAGTAATGGATGTATGAATATTTACCAGCAACGTTTAGGTTTATGTAGTCACTGGACACGCCATGAGCATTTTGAATCTGGCAGATATATCTTCCGCTGTCTTCCGGTTTGACTTGCGACAATTCCAAATAATTTTGACCTACGTAAGCGTTTGCTGGCAGTGCCTGACCTTCCCTACTCCAGCGTATGTATGCATGTTCTCGCACTTCACACCGCAGAGTAACAGAACTACCCACGTGTGTGGTCACGTCTCTTTCAACAGCATGGACATCTGCGTTCTCATAAGGATGTTCTGCAAAGTTATTATTCAAATAAAACATCTATACAATTCGAAAAATAAATAGTCCTCTAGATGACTCACCGTTCACAAGTACTTCAGCAACCGCTTCAGCAGTTCCTGCTGCATTGGTTGCTTTGCAAACGTATTTTCCTGCATCGACAAAGGTGATACCGTGGAATTGCAAAACACCACGACTATGAGAAACTGAATATGGTAAATCTCTGCCTATGGCACTCCATTCGACATGAAGGGGCTCGTCGCCAGTGGCAGTACAGATTATAGAAGGATTTTCACCAGGACCTACAGTCTGACTTGTTGGATTTAGTTGAATTCTTGGTGGACCTATAAGAATGAAAGAGAAATTATATGATTTAAGTAATAAGTGAGGATTAATGTACGATTTTTTACTCTTTAAATATCTTCACTTACTTATTATTTCCAAGTGAGATTTAGCTTTGAAAAGTACAGCTCCAGCAGGGTTCAGACCAAGGCAGAAATATTCTCCGGCTGCTTCTTTAGTTACCATTGGTATACTTAGTACGCCGCTACGTACGATACTTCCTTCAGGCAAAGGACGATGGTCGCTTCTCTTCCAATCCAAGTAAATCTGTTCGTCATCAGCTCCGGATACTAAGCATCGCATTTCTACTTTACCGCCATTAGGAATTCTTAGATAGTCTTTGGAGACTAGAACGCCACTATTTGGATTACGATCATCCTATTGAAAAAAGAGCAGTTATATAAGGATAACTCTAATAGTCTAACGAATTATAATATAATCATATGCTTGGTAATATATACAAGATTAGGTTCTTGGCCAGTTGCACTGCTACCAGGATCCCCTCTTGTTGGTGGAAAATCAACTAAGTTATCATCCTCGATACGCAGTTGAATACGATCCTCAGTTATGCCTGCAGCATTCATAGCTTGGCAAGTATAAGCACCCTCATCCTCAGAAGATACTGAAAGGATTTCATAGACAGCACTCTGAGGAGTAGGTTCAGTTTTGCCATAGAGGCTTCTGTAAAAAAAATTAAATGATAGAATTTCACAAACATAAGTATTTCTATGATATAATGTTACTCACGGTAAGGAGTATCCAGTAGTTTGTTTGGTCCATACTACATTTGGTTGAGGTTGACCAGTTGCACTACAGATGAGTCTTACTCGATCACCCAACTTCACTTGGACTATTCCGCTTGATGGTGTAATCGAGATCACAGGCATAGACTGAACTTCAATATGCGCGATAGCAGTTGCTGAACCAGCTTCGTTAGTCGCTGTGCATACAAAATCTCCTCCGTCACTGGCAGAAATGTTAGTTAATCTCAAGAGACCACCAGGTAACTGTTCAATATTAGAGTTGAAACGACGTCCGTCTTGACGTGACCAGTGAATTTCAGGTACCGGATGTCCTGCAGTTGCACGACATTGTAGGTCAGCTGATCCTCCCAGGATAACTGTTTGCTTCTCTTTCGGGTATAATTCCAGCGCAGGTGCTTCTCGTGCTGAATGAAAGTCAAAATAACATTATAAAACAAGTTCTGTACGTATGAACGTTTTCATTTTCTTATATTCATAAAACTTACGGGAAACTTCAATGATAGCGCTGGCCTCGCTGCTTCCTCTGGCATTGGACACACGACATATATACACGCCTCTGTCTTGAATCTGAGGATTTAAAATCCTTAATGTATCCCCAACTTGTTGCGCGTTTGGACCCAATCTTTCGCCATATTTGCTCCATTTCACTTGAAGTCCAGGTGATCCGCTTGCAATACATCTTACTTCAGCGATTGTACCCTGTGGTACCATTTGTCTATCCGGTTGAACCTTTACAGATGGTGGTTGTCCCGACGGTTGAATAGTAATTCTAGCAGAGCTACTAGATGCTATGCCCTGATAACTGATCGCAGTACAGACGTAAATACCAGAATCTTGAGGAACTGGACTTTGTATGGTCAGGACGCCATCGCGTACGGTAGCAGAGACCGGTAGTTCTAAACCACCTCCTCTCGTCCAGGATATGGTACCACGTTGTCGTAAGGAACATACTAGTTGAACAGTATCGTCTGTCGTTCCTGACCAGTCACTGGGTGTAATTGTTGGATTAAGAACTGTAATCGGCGTGGTCAGATCACGATTTTCTATAAGATCGATAAGAATTAGAATAACGTCAAAATTTCATCAGATATCGTTACTCGTATTTTCGTATTACCTGTAACGTAAAGTATGGTTGTTCTTTCGTTAACTCCAGCATCGTTTCTAGCGATACACTTGTATTCAGCCGCATCGTTCCTTGTAGCTGCAGGAAGTCGCCATACGCCGTTATAGAATGTAGCTTCAGGATTAATATCTCCATTTACTCGTACCCATTCGACCTGAGGTGGAGGATTTCCACTGGCTTCGCAACGGAATTCTACTGGTTCTCCTTCCTTGACTTCCAGGTAACGTGGATGGATTGTAGCTATTGGTTCTACTTGTTGTGAACCTTTAATTAAGATACAAAAACATTATTTATCTTGGATCAAGACCATCTAGAATTATTATATTGACGTCGATTTGGGACATATTATTCTAAAAATTAAGTACCTGGTATTTCAAGTAAACTCTTTGGGAATGCTGCGTCCATTGAAAGCATATTTATATATAGTAATGTAACAAGAATCTAACGGTACGAATTATATGAATACTATTTTTTTTTAATTACTTAAAGCTCACTTGAATGTTAGAATTCAGTAGAGGATTTATAAGATAATGTAACTCACCTCCAACTGAGAGTGTCACTTTCTTAATTCCAACATTAACACCATCGTTGACTTGACAAACGTATATTCCACTGTCAGAGACCTTAACGTCGCGAATAATCAGAAGACCGCGAGTATTATCCATGCTTCTGCCCGCTGGTAATTGGCCATCCTCTTTCTCCCATTTGATGAATACAGATCCAGGCTTGAGATTATCAGAAAGTAACAATAAGTATCAATGAACTATGATTACACGATCAATATTGTGAAATTAGAAAATTTTGTTTTTGACTTACATTGTCTATGGATCTTCCAGAACAATGGTACTTCACAGTGTTTCCAGTGTGAACTATCTGGAATTCCGGTTCACTGATCGATACAACGATTTTGGGTGGTGAGATTTCTGATATATTTTCCTTTTTACCAGGCGGTGACGAACCGACTATTAAATAATAAAAAAAATACACTGCAATTAAGAAGTACTAGCAAAAAATGCAATTGGACAATGTCCACAAGAACATTTAAATGAAACGAAGAATGTAACATAAGTAACGACGATCAATTTTTAAATTAGCTAAAGCAAATATAGATGATTAGTACATTGTTGAAAATATAAGTGAGAATAAAATATTTGTGGAATAAGATCCCACTAGACATTCCCTCACGACATTCAATATCTTCAATAACTTTTTATACTATAACAAAATTATGCACAGTCAATACTTGTTAATACTTATACGAATAGAACAAATTTCTTGCGAATAATAATAAGAATTCGGACACACAAGAATCAATACACAGTAAAGACTGTCAAGTCTTTTGTTTTCGCAAAAGCCATGTAATCTTCATTAACAATAGCTAAAGCAGTCGAATACACTCGAGGACACACATTCCCTTATTATTTTTTAAGAGTGGCAAATCTATGGACATTCACACGTTTGAACACATAATGCCTAGTGATTGAAATCACGAATACAACAGTTATATTGCAATGATAAAAACATATATATTTTAGGGCTTTTTAGTGGCCCAGAGACGGACAAATACGAAAGCTCCGATCATATAGTCCGTCAAACCTGGTGCCATCCATGTAACGATAACGGCAAGTTCTTTTCCATGTTGATCCAAGACATGGCATTCCAGGTTACAAGAGTTTTCTCCCATACGAACATCCCAGGTTCGATACGCTCCGCCGTCAGTTTTTATTATAGGACTAAGATCCATACCCCAGGAAGTAACATTCAGCCCGTTGAAGGGCGTTAGTTTAAACTCGATGTACAATTGTTCCATATGGTAGTAGGTGCAAGTATATTTCACAACGGAATTTGGATCGGCCTGTACCTTGATAGGCATTAGACCTACCATGAGCTCACCTGATTCATGCAAGACATTGTTCATGCAAAATATATACAAAAAAAGTTGCTCCGTAAATATATCATTCCAGCTAATACATATAAAATATTAATCCATATTGCTGGAAGCTAGATATTGTGCAATATAATATCAAAATTAGTTTCAATAACGCGATATAGCAGTATAAATAGTATATTCGAAGTAATTTTAAAATAATTAATTTTGCTTCACTGCAACTTCTAATTAATTCCTCAAATATTAGTATAGCATAGTTTAATTTAATTAAATACTACAAGTTTTACTCACCAACGTCTTGACAGTATTGTCCTGTGTATCCTTGGAGACAGTTACATTTCACATGACCTGATCTACTGATCGCGCAGCTCTCTTCATTTCCATTGCATGGACATGGGTTGCAAGATCCGAGGAAACTGAAGGACCTGTCACTGGTGTCTCTGTAATAGCCACGAGCACATGTCTCACAGGATGTTCCTAAATATCCTTTGGGACATACGCAGGCTTCAATTTGTATTGCGCGGGTATTGCTACGAGGATTCTCCACGGCAGTATCCAGACTTATGTCGCTGATGTAAGTTGCCTTCATGCCTTCGTTATGAGAGGCACGGACGAGAATGGCTTCGAGATTCGAGAGAACGGTCATAAAATCAGTACGAGATGCGCTTCTTGGTCCTTCTATGGTGAGACGACGCCATTCTGATTCTCTGAATGGAACGGAGTAGGTCTGGAATGATAGAAAAAGATTCGTATTATTGTCTATAAATTATTTCAGATTTAATAATGATTAAAGTATATTGTAAATAACATACCAGGGATACACCTGGTTGAATGCTCTGTGGATTCGTCCAGAATAATGTGATTCCATTGCCAATTAGAAGAACGTCCTGATCCTTAAAGCTCTTGGCACCTGGATGTGTAGAAATCCGTTGTGTCAGTGTCAACTTGCCGCCATAACTCTTGACCTTGTTGCCAGTGAAAGAAGGTGGCAAAGACCAGAATAATCTTTGACTTCGGTTGTCAGGGTAAACGTAACCAATCTCGTTCATTGCAACATTTGTGTCGAATCCATCATCGATGACGTCACGCCTGGTCCTATCGTATAATAAATATTTCACATATTTATTTTCTCTCGAACCACACGAATCATTCATGATTCTTATTTAATGATATTATAAATAATTAAATACGTACGAGTCGGTCAAAGTGAATTCGTGTTTACTGTCATAGACCCACATAGGTATTTTTTGTACGAACAAATTGCTGGAATGACATTGATTGGTGACACCACTGCAATAACACTCGTTACATCCCTCAACGTTATCAGGTGATAATCCGAAGGTCGATGGTCGGCAACGATTGCACGTATCACCTTCAACATTGGATTTACATTGGCATATTCCATTGAAGCAACCTTCAGATCCAGCTTTGTCACAATTGCAATCGCGCTCATGCTCTGATTCTAATTCACAGTCGAATGGAGTTCCTTTTGTCGCATCTCCAGTGTATCCAATTTCGCAGACGTCGCAGTAGTCGCCAGTAGTGTGATCACCGCAATTCTTAAATGAAATGGAAATTATAAATTATGAGATATAAATGTGGAAGTTAGTTTGGAGGATGAAGGATTGTAATAGCGCATGACAATTTACCTCACAGATGCCAGTTTCAGGGTCACATTGACTGGAGTGTCCATTGCAACTACAAGGTTCGCAGATTCCAAGGTAAAGACCTTCAATGGCGCGGGTATATCCAACGTCACAATCTTCACAGGATAATCCTTTGTAACCAGGTGGACAACTACATTGTTCCACCTCCACTGCACGGTTTCTACCGTTGTTTACTGGTTCAGCTGTGTCCAGAGATACCATAGAGATGCTGTAACAGTAATGTTACAACAGTGTCATATAGCAGTAATTGCTTCAGATATGTAAATGATTCGACAAAATTTTGTTAAATCATCTGCACTACTTACGCAGCTTCATTAGTATGCGTTGTATATGTTGCCTTGATTCTAATTTCTCGTACGTCAGCAAGTGCCATGAGAAGATGTTCTCTGTCAGCTTGTGTTCCGTCATTGCGTTGCCAGTATTGTTCCAGTAAAGGAACAGTAAAGGACTGCGGGGAATTTGGCTCTGGCGTTCCTCGAGAGTAGTAGAGTAGATTTATATCATTGATCTTGAAAAGGATAAATAAAACAATCAAATTAAAATATGTATCATATTCACGGGAAGCATCTTCCGATATTCTTTCATCTGCTTACACTAATCAGTTCGACATCGGCTGCGTTATTCCGTGAACTTTGACCACCTGGTGATGGCACGTATCTCACAGTGTACTTAAGATTTCCACCATAGGCCGTAATCTGATTACCCAGGAAAATACTTGGTAACTGCCAGTAATAGACATCATTGTTACCACGATCTGGGAACTCGTTGTAGATAATTTCGTGATTCTCGTTATCGAGGCGGATTCCGGATACGATTGGAGGTGAATCCTGAGGAGCCTTTGATTCTATCAGAGAGAAATCTCGGATCGAGTTGGTGAATGATACACGAATCTATAAAAAATGATATATTAATATAGAAGATACTGTTTATTTTAGTCACTGTAATAAAATATCTAGTACTGTACGCGTACCTCGTTTCTGTACCAATCAGAAGAGACACATTTATTGGTAATACCCATACAGAAACAGCTGATACATCCAAATTGATTTGCCAATGCCAGATTGAACGTATTAGCCTTGCATTGGTTGCAAGTTGCACCAGTCGTATATTGCTGTATAAGAAAATCACATTAATGTAGTATTTAATATAAAACTCTATGATGATCCAAACAGTTAATCAATGACACCAAGCACCCGTCCACCAGAGTATACTTACATTTCATGAATAGTTAGAAAAAGTCCAATGTGAATGGAAGCATTAACGATACGCAATATGAGTCAAACATGAATCATTATATAGAAAAGTTGTTGAATTAAAAACAGGAACAAAGAGAATAATTCAAGTATAATACCTTGCAACGACATTGCCCAGTGACAGGATCAGCATAAGTATTAAGACTGCCGCTAGGATCGCATTGTTCATCTATGACGCACATGTCACCGGCAATTAGAGGATTTCCGTGATATCCAATTGCGCATTGTTCGCATCTTCGTCCAACGTATCCAGTCGGACAATCACAGGTAGGTTGACCATCCGATCCGAGATGACAGGTACGAGCGAATCTACACAATTATTAATTATATAAGATTTCTGATACTGATGCGTTTATAATATTTTGTGTAAACTTACTGATTAGATGGGTTTGTAAGTGGACAAGGACAGATCTGGCAGGCGACATTTCTTGATGGATCTCCATAGTATCCTGGTGGACATGGTGGTTCATCTCGGTAACACTGACCTAGCCAAGGACCACTCTCGCGTCTAAGATATCCAGGTGCACAATGCTCACAGGAAAGACCACTGTATCCTATATAATTTAATGTTAATGAAAATCATGTAAGAAATTAGTAGCCTCGAGCTATAATGTATTTATGAAGTACCTGTAGGACATTGACACTCTTCGACGTAGGATGCTGTACCCAGTCCGGTGTTTCTACTATCAGCAGTATCCATAACAACGTTAGTGATACTAACATCCAGCTGTGGTCCGTCGTCATATTTTGCCCTTTATAGAGGAACATAGAAATTAAGTAAATGGACACAGAACAGCTTTAGACTAGAATATATCATGCATACTTTATCAAGATGTTATCGACATTTGCTAGAGTCATCATGATCTCCTCTCTTGAGGCCAAGACTTCGTGTCTTCCTTGTTTCTTGTACCATTCACCATAGAAGAAACGTATAGTCTCTTCTGTCTCGTAATCTGGTTGAATCTTGTTACCATGATGTACAAGAATATAATTATTTCCGCTAAGAATAACAGACGGTGCAGTATTTGTTGGGCCTCTACCACCATAGCGTACAGTGTATTTGAGGTATCCACCATAGGATTTTAATTGGCTTCCATAATAATTTTCTGGCAACGAGAAATACGGTATGTTGTACAAGCTCAGGTCATTGTTATAGGCAGAGGTTACTTGGACACCGTCACGACCAAGTGGGCGCACTTCGGTATTTTGATTATTGATGTCTCCATGAATTCGAATTTCAGGAGCAGTTTCGACTGACACGACTTTATGAGTATCAAATGGTGGCGGTATTTGATAGGTGAACAAGTTTGCACTGCGACATTCAGTTGCGACTCCAAAGCAGAAACAGGATATGCATTCGTCGGCTGATCTGGCTTCTGAATTGAATTTTCCTTTCGGGCATACATTCTGAGGAGTTTTGACTGTCACAATGGCGTCAGGAACGGCGAATACGAAACCCCGTACGTTCAAGGCTTCGCATGAATATGCACCCTGATCTTCGTGCTGGATGTCATCGCAGATCAGAGTACCTGTACCATTTACGGAGGTTGAGATACATTTCTTGGGAACATGTCCCCAATTCAATCGCCAGTTCACTTCTGGAATTGGTATACCAATAGCTGTACATGTGAGGACCAGTTTGTCACCTGGTTCCAGGAGTACCATTGGTGGTGGCGGTTTGACAATGTACACCAGAGCTATAAAGGTAAATATTATTCGAAACTATATTAATATTCACTAATTATATTAATATTAACACACAACACTAGAATAATTCAACAATGAATTTCTTCAGTACTATTATGTGCTATACATACAGCATCCAATTTCATCACTTCCATCCTGACAATCTCGTTCCTGGTCACAGTGATAACTCTTTGGAATGCACTGGTCACGGCTTGTACATTGGAATTCATTGTATCGACATAAAGAACCAGGAGGTAGAGTAGCACAATTTTCTTCGTCAGTGCCATCTTCGCAATCCTTGTCGCCGTCACAACGCCAGAGTTTACTGACGCACTGCTTATTGGCACATCGGAATTCATTTGGTTCACAACCAAGTGGATCTGCAAGGACGTTTACACATTTTTATGAAGATCCTGATGCTAATATTTCATTAATACAATTTGCACTTGGTAGATATTTAATACTCACTGCATCTGATTTCATCCGATCCATCGGTACAATCGTATTTACCATCACAGATACTAGCTTTAGGAATACAGTCTCCATTACTGCAAGTAGCCTCGTTGTACTCGCAAACGTGAGGTGGTCGAGTTGCCGGAAGTTCGACTGTCAATAAAAAATGATAACAATAACAGCAAGATGTCAATGATAACCTAAAGAAAACTTACGTTTCTCAACTGTTAGGTAAACGCTCAATTGACGTCCAGGAGTTGAAGTTGGATATCCTATTGCTTCGCAAATGTAAGTTCCGCTGTGATTCAGTTGGATGTTTGGCATTTCTAGACGTCCATTATTATCTCGACTTCCGGGTGGCAATGGGAGATTGTTTCCTCGGATCCAGTGGACTCTGGCACGAAGAGGTCCTTCGTCACGGCATAGGAATACCACCTCACGACCTAGTATAAATGAACGATACTTAGATGCATTGTTCATTTACTTTACATCCCTGCCCTCATATAGTTTCATAGTTATTCTTCTTTTTATTAGATCGTAACGGGTGTATTGAGTTTATGCGAAGTTTAATCTTCCATATTTCTCATAGAAAATTTATTGGTGCTGCTAATAACATTATAGTATGGTATTACAATGCTGTTAATTGACTTTACAATAGATTATTTGATAGAACCAATTACTACTAATTACATGGGAAAATGCGTTTAGTATCTTTTTTTTTAATTTGATTTTGCACGACAAAATTCAGAGTTTTAATTAGTTTTTGTATAACAATTCAAAGAAGAGAAACGAAGTACAGTGAATGGGAAAGAAGTAAGAATTCATGCTTGAAAAACAATCTATTATTTCGTTTCAGTAAGAAGAATAATATAGAACCTTCGGTTTAAATAAATGAAGAATATTTTAAAAATTTTACCGATGTTTCTCAATATAAGTGATAGTTAAATTAAACATACGCAATGTAAGTTAGAATAATGCACGAGTAGAGTCTTTGAACATAATAGCAATGAGACTGAAGTAAAGTATAATAATCTTAGTGCTGTTACAGTGAATCAATTATTGTTTACTGATCATTACCGATATGTAAAGTAACCAACTTCAAAGAGCACAAATCATGCAAAAAAATCATTCATCATGCATTATGATTATGCATATCAAATTTTACAGATTTTCTCCTGTTAATCTGGTGAGTTAAGGAATTTATATTGATTTATTTTTGTAAATGTGCCCAGTGGCATTACTAATACCATGACTGAAATGTAAAGTATATTTAATCATTGTATTCTATGATATAAGTGCAATATGCTTTTCTGGTAAACTCCATGTGACCTAGCAATTATATTACATGCATGAAAGCTGAAACCACTTCATCATTTAATAGATTACAATATCATTTGATCATGATATCCAGTTGGAGGCGTAATTAATAATAACAAGTATAAAAGAATAACTTTTCAAATGCCCTGGTATTCGAAGTTCCGGAAGGAAGTAGATGTAACCGGAAATAATCGTATACCTTGGTCGCGCATGATGTTGCACCTTTGAGTTAAGAAACAATAAATAAATTGAAAATAAACGAAGCAAGAGACAGCTTTCAAGCGGTTTAAAAAGTTCAAATAATACATGAAATTTACTGATTGATTTTTCGTAATTATAATGTGATGACAAATGATCATTATATATTATTAATCACTCTTCTAACGTGAGTCGTAAAGACTGAGTGAACCAATAGCATGATTTTCAGGCTGCTTTCTTTAAAAGGTCTTACCTTGCTTCGCCGGATCTGGCCAAGGCAAGAAACAAACAATAAACAATTGAATTAATACATTTTCTTTTTGTTTATGAGATATGACCCTGGCTTAATGTGAATAATAAACAAACGAAAATTATTTTCATCTAGTCGACGAGGAGATTAATAAATGAAACTTTTAGTTATTGAAAACTTTTTTAAATATTGAAATATTGGTCAATGTACATTAATCCTACTTAAACTCCGTTGTTCATAATATTTTTGCAATTTTTCTAACAAGGAATCATTACTATAATGAATTTCCATTGCAATAATGCAAGTGCAAAATTGAGGTCATTATAAGATATTATAAAATGGCTTATGCTACAATAAGAAGTATTTCACATAAACTGTACTTACTTTCTTTGATGACTTGTTCACTGGGATATGTCTTGAGATTGAGGCCTCCTTCTTCGGTAGCTATAAAGTTAAAAATAACTAAAATGAATATGACATTGAAAATAATCCATATAAAATAATCATTAAGTTTAGTCTCGCATCATCATTTCTAATTACTCTACAAGATTAAAGATTAAAAGTTTTTGAAGTCACCATTAAATATCAGTTGAACTAGTTTGTTTTTTTAGTAAAATTGCATTAAGTCCAATTAAAGCTCATACAGTTAAGCATTAAATCCTAAATGCTGTAAAATATTTATATAAGTCGCACTGTCGAACAAGTGTTTAGTATGATTAAACTAATAAAACCCATAATTGGATGATCGCACTGTTCTTTTCGGTTGATTAGAAAACCGTACATCTTAGTACTGTTAAGAATCCAATCAAAAGAAATCAAAATCATCATAGGCATTCAATCCCACTTGGGGATAAATCATTTCGAATTAAGGGTAGCTCTTGTCTCATCGTATTGAGTAGGCCTTTTAGTTATGCTGCGGACATTCCAGATCCAGACACGTGTACATCACGTGCACTTTTCCCGTTGACTCACACTGCTCATTGTCGCAATCCAATTCATCTGATGTGTCCTTTGGACAGTCCACTTTCCCATCGCATCTTCGTGATCTCGGGATGCAAGGACCGTTTTCGCATCTCCATTCGTCAGGAGCGCAGAGTATGTGGTTTCTCTCGGTAGTCACGTAATCGCAGTCCAATTCGTCACTGTTGTCACGTGGGCAATCGACACGATGATCGCAACGGCGATGCAACGGTATGCATGGACCATTTTCGCATCTCCATTCGTTCGGGTAACATACATCACGGGAATCTTTGGTATTGCGATCGGATACAATAACATAAAAGAAAACAAACCCACTCTAATAGTTTGATACTACTGGAATAACGAGTTGATCGTTCATTCTGTATATTGGTTCGAATTAAAAATTTGTTTCAAAAGAAAAATAATCCTCAAGGTATTTCAATGTAAAACTTACCGCATCTTTCTTCGTCAGATCCGTCTCTACATTCGGGAATTCCATTGCAAAGAGCTGAAAGACGAACGCAAGATTTATCCGAAGTGCAGGTGAAGAATCCTGATGGACAATATGAAGGAACTGGTTCCCGTGGCGGTTCCGTAGGTGCTGGTAATTGTGGTGGAGTTGCTTCTATCAATGTAAAAGATAGTTGTCAAACTGGACCATTGACACAGAAGGTTCGGATGCTGAGACTTACCGCAATTTTCTTCGTCACTACCATCCTCGCATTCGTAGACTCTATTGCATCTCTGATCTGCTCTGATGCACTCCCAATTTCGGCACTGGAACTGGTCACGGCCGCAGCCTACGGAAAATGCAATGGACGTGCATATTAAGGTATCAAGATGACGTTTATACTAGATCGACGTAAATAATTTGTATCCCATAACAAATGTAGATTAAACACAAATAGTCAAATTCTAAATATATATATATATATATATATAGAAACCACCACAAAAGTTCTTTAATAAACTCTAAACGATGATTTAACATTTAATTACGGTATGATAGTATGACGATAATGGCTATATGATAATATGCTCATCGGGATGTCGCCTACGAGATACAATACTTTGGTAAATATACACACAAGAAGGACATTCGATTTTGGGAATAGGTTTACTGTAATAGATATAGAGAATGTACAGGATGAGGTTCCTTTTAGGTTATATCCCCATGATAGGAACATTATGTATTAGTATATATGCACACGCATGATACAGGGTGCACGATGAGACAGAGAACGTAATTTAACGCTCACTGTTATCGAAGGTAATAGAAATTCAAAATTTCACCTAAAATCATTCAAAGTACCGCGTAATGGACGCATCTCGCGTGCCTTTGAACTTTCTATGGCTCATCGTGCGTATGAATCTATTGAATATGAATAAAGTATTGCTATTATCTACGAACATCTATAAACTGTCATTCACGTTAAACCCAACGGCATAAAGATATTCCTTGAACACGCAGCATCACTTTTTTCATTTCCTGAAATATTCTAGATGTGACTTCCTGGTTCGTAATGAGAATATCAATGCCGTCAATTTATCGTAAATATTATTAAGATAATACAAATCGTTATAGTCCATATATGAATATCAAAATTGTGTGGCGGTGTAAAGTGATGTAGGTGTAACGGATAAAAAAAAAACACATTGTGGTGTAAACAATGCAAAATCGGATTTAGAAGTGTATAAAAAATTGTGTTTGTAGGTGTACATATTCTACCGTCCTATTCACGACCAGCATTGAAATAACAAATACAATAAAATACTGATAAATTAGTCAGCATTGTATTACACAACATTCATTTCATTATGGCTATATATATATCAGTCAGGTAATAAATTTCCTTTAATTACTATATTGTCAAGATAAACTTTTACACGTCAAGAACCCTTTTTAATAATAGATGTTTGCCGAGTATTTATTTTTATTTTGAAGTTCCTATGAAATTTCAAGTATTTTATTGTATTAAGATCCAGCTACGACAGCCGCATCCTATCGTATAATTTCAGACGGGTCGCGAAGGGACTTTTTTTTTTTCTAAATAAAAAAAGAGAACTGTCTACCTACGTAAACGAATTTTCTAATCTTTACACCAGGCACAGATGCACTATCGACCACAAAGAGGCCTCTGATATATCAAAAGGCTGCCGACTTGACATTTGGCTCTACGAATGTCGAGTCCAAATTCAATCAAGTCTCTACTTGAACGTCAACAACCTACACATTGTCTATTCGGCTGCTAACACTGACTGACAGGAAACGACGTAGAACCAAGAGAATCTGGAGATTGGAGTAGGATTTTTTAAAATCAAAACAGGATCTGAAG
Source organism: Hartigia nigra (assembly GCA_031001745.1). Taxonomy (NCBI): domain Eukaryota; kingdom Metazoa; phylum Arthropoda; class Insecta; order Hymenoptera; family Cephidae; genus Hartigia; species Hartigia nigra. Next base: position 3,383,108 of record JARPRG010000289.1, read on the forward strand.
AGAACGATCTGAATTCGAGGTTTTGCACAAAACTTTTAAATATTTGGATTACAAGCCAAAAATCTTGGATATAAAGTAAATGGCACTGCGTCGTAATAAACCAATAATATTCAACGTTTAAGCATGAACTTCCGTCTACGCCAATCAAACGTAATATTATTGATTAATTATTTATCGACAAGTACATAATTCAATAAATCATCAACAATTTTCACGTTTTATACATAATTAATCCATGTATTGAAATAATTCATAATGCAGAGTTTCCGCAATTTTCAGATAATAAAACTCATAATCACTGGTACAGTGACACTCCCAGAGTCATTGCTCTCCAGTTTTTTAAGTCGAATACAGGAATTTCAATGAAGAAAGGATTATATATACACACTGGAATGACATGAGGATGTGTAAAGGATTGGTGGTAAAATGGTGAAGAACGGTACCGCCAGATTGTCGAGGTCTACAAATGGTCTAACCGAAGCAGTACTGTTCGTCGGTAAAGTCACGGCAATCGTAGAAATGGTCGCAGTGATGATCCGCGGGGATGCAAGTGCCGTCGGCACAAACAAAATCACCCGGAGAACAACTTCTCGGCGTGCTCAGATTCGACGACAGCCCAGGATCTGCGCCAGTACCTGGGCTGAACGCACTGTTTTCATCAGGGTTCGCATTGGCTATCACTCCGGTCTCTAGTAGCCCCATTGAAGAGGTTTTATCCAAAGCGTCTACACCTAGAAGTAACCCAATCTGAACCACAGTGTTATGTGTGGGATCTTCGATTACAGTCCGTAAAATAAGAATACGATGACTTAATTCTTTCATGCTGTTCAAGATATCCCGTATGAGAATTCTTCCCTTAGCCAGCCAATATGTTTTATCATTTCTGACAGTGCCAGAATGACAACACGTTCTCACTAATATAAATGAATAATGATCTCTGAAATAACACGGGTTATACCAAATGAATTTTCTTCACTCTCAATTCCACGTATTTCATTCTGATCCTCATCGGATCATTAGGGTTGCATATGAGGTGTCGTCCTATCAGTGAAATGATATATGAATACATACAATTTTAATATGAATTTAATTGAATTATTGAGATAAGCTAAAATAGGTAAGCAGAAAAACTCAGTTGGACTGAGTATGATAATAAGCTTTTATATTTGAAAAATTCCCACTAATTTTAATTGTATGCATTATAACACCACTATGGTCATTATACTGGTTCTCGCAGTATTTCCGGTACTTCAAAACGCTACGTCTAATGGTTCCAATGGTCTAAATGTAGGTAGAGCTAGGGTAAATTTAGCGAAGAAATGACCAAGAATCATTCTTCTCTGTTATTAAGAAAACTTTTGAATAAATCTGATATTCGACTTACCAGAAGGACATTCGAGTTCGTCTTTACCATCTGAACAGTCTTCGATTCCGTTGCAGCGACCTATCAACGGTATACACGAACCGTCGTTACATGTGAATTCGTTCTCAGAACATTCCTCAGGGTATGGACGCTCTGGTCTATTAGCTGTAATATATATTCTTTTTGAGTAAACGTGTCTGAAAGTGACAAAAATTGAAGAAGAAAAAATGGCTACAAGTCACTTACGGCAATCTTTCTCGTCACTGTCGTCCAGACAATCGAGTTTGGTGTCACAGAAAAAGTCCTTCATGATGCATATTCCATTGTCACATGGCCTTTGGCCTTCGGGGCACTCTGAAAAATGTATGAAATAAAGATAAAATGGGAAGACAAGTGAGAGTAGGCGTCATGAGAAAAAAATATCGAAAGTTTTATACAAAGCAGCAAGGTGCACACTTTCTCAAAAATGTATCCATAAGATCGCATTCCTATAATACAAGAATCCTATACAAGTGCGACGGTCGATCGTACTCGTGAAGAAAATATTGTATGCACATTGCCGTTTGTCATGCAATAGTTACTCGTACGTGTTAAAGAATAAGAGCGTATACGTGAAAATGTGAATAAATGAAATATTTGTATCATATATATACAAAGAGACGTATACGCATACGGTGTATATAAATATATAAAGAGAAGATACAGGCGTAATAATATTGTACAATATTATATATAATATGTATATATATACATTCAGGCAACCTGTGCTGAAAAGACAGTAGGTAAAAGTAGTTTTAAAATGCAATCAAAGGTGATAGTATATAATATGTACAGGTATAGATATAGAATGTAGAAGAATGGCCCAAAAGACACAACAGCCACAGAGTATAGATATAGAGATGAAAGTTGCGTTTAAACAATATACTCAAGAAGACGAGAGAATATTATCATTCGAAAATTGCGATTATAAGGAATGCTGAAAAGTGTAAAATATTTTATGTCCCTTATCAGCATTAGAGAAGTTAGTATCATCATCAGTATAGCAGTAAACGGCAGTCGCGGCGCCTTGTTATAATCTGTTCAAGCGGTCGATACGTGGAAACGAGATTAGCAGAGTTAGTAACGCCAGTCGAAATCCCATTAGTCACAGATTGTTAATTAGAGTCTTAAGTGACCAATGTACGAAAATTATTCCAGGCATTAACACAGTATACACAGCTCGTTTCCCTTAGCTCGATAACGCGCTGTAATATATAGGTTATTCATTAAAAGGAATCCAGACGTCGATCTATGACATCACAAAAAAAATTGATGTATACACAATAAAAAAATTAGTCGCTGTGTTACTAGCTGACTACGAGAAAAACAGTGCTGGACTGTGCTACTTTAGTATCTACTGTTATGCTTTTGAATAAAGCCTTCAAAACTTTCTAGACGATTGCATCCTTGATGATGCTGTATAAGGTGCGACGGGAAATAGACATTTTGATATTATACAAAAAGTAGAAGCTTATTAGTCTGATTAGATAATAATTGGTGTCTACGAGCGATAAAATATTACATACGATAGATATTTACATACGTATATCATAGGCAGGAATAAAGAGTGAAAATACAAATAAATAATATACGTCATACATAATTTGAAACTTAAAAGACATACGGCAATTGATCTCGTCGGAACCGTCGCGGCATTGCTTCAGGCCGTCGCAACGCATTTTAATATCTTGAAGGCATAATCCATCATTGCATCGGAAACTTCCGGGTGGACATTCGAATACTACAATGCATTTACAATCTCTTATCAAAAACATGCGTCGCACGATACGGTATGATGACTAGACTATTATTATATCATTATTATATTGGTACTCTTGCCTGTTTCCAACGATAGTATAAAGAGTATAGTACAGACGATTATAAGTGTCAAGGGGTGTATTTTTAAAATGGTGCATTTGGAAAAAAAATTCTTTTCATCATTTTCATATTTCGATATTCATAAGGCACGCGATTCATAATTACAACAAAGGGACAAAAAGGTACTCTGAGGACGAATATTTGGTATAAAACATCACTTGAGATACATGCGAATAAATAAAAGAAAATTCATGACCGGTGCAGAGTACCGAAAGCATTCCCGTCTATAAATACAGTGAATTAATCGCACAGGAGACAGACAGGATCAATCGTAAATAAAACACGTGGAACTTCTTTCTGTATTTTCATGTTCGTTGGATAATAACATGCAGAAAAAGAAATGAATCACGAAGATAAATATGACGGTTCGACTGAGAGTGTTTCATAGAGAAATTGCGTAACGTGACGCAACCTTCACTCGAATAGTACCAAACCCAATTCAAAGAATAACTATAATGAAGGTTCAGTGTAAGAA
>JARPRG010000289.1:3386962-3446819 GCA_031001745.1 Hartigia nigra
AAGGATCCATAATATCAATCAGGAAACTCATTGTCATTTGTAAGCAGGACAACCGATCTCGATATGACTCTATATGTATATGCTATAGTATCATAACGATAAAAAGAAATCGCGGTTACAGGCAGGATAAGAACTTGATTGAATAAAACAAAAGCATGTACAGTATCATAGTTACCACATAAATGTTCATCGGAACCATCAGGGCAATCCGATTTACCATTGCACCTCTTATTTTCCGGAATGCATTCACCGCTGGTACATTTCCACTCGTCAGGAAAGCAGGCGGCTTTACGTATAGAGAGACACGAACAAAAGCTCATGAGAGAAAGCACCAAAAGGGATGTTTCAGCGTTTTGGAAAATTATCATCAAGGACGTGTTGTAGTACAAGGATGGTAAGAAGTAAGATAGAAAGTAAGAGAGTAAGAAAGGTTTGGCTGACTGGCACAGTGGAGTATTGGATTTCCATAAAACGAGGAAACGATCCGCGACGCTTAATCCAAAATACATCTCACGTAGGGAAGATATCGACTTCTGGTAAGTACGCGTACAGTCAATCGGTAAAGATGTAAATAAATATCTACGTTTCCATCGCATACGCATATTTATGGTATATCGCGTCAGGTAATATGACGGGTGTAGAAGCTTTCTCAAGATGCTAATGAAAAACAGTACGAAATTACGAATAAACACGATACATCTTTACCCTCGTACAATTTCGCACAATTTTACTCTCTGTGAATACTAATGCCCGTAACGTCAGAACGTCATTAAGTCAATTTCGCCTACAGCTTGGCAATTATGATTTCGCGGCGATGGATTTCGTTGGAAAAACTTTACTCGACACTTACATTTCTGATAGAGGTTATTACGTACTTTTCGCGTTTAAAACCCAACAGGATAGGTGTGGCTGCCAAGAATAGACGGATATGGGTAATTTTCTAGTTTCTTTTTTTTTTTTTGTTTCTTCTCTATAGGAAAAGAGAAGGTTTTAAGCTCTTACCACAACCCCTCTCGTCACTGAAGTCAATACAGTCGAAGATACGATCACATTTTTTATTAAGCTTCAAGCACGTGCCAAAATCGCAACTGAATTCCGTCTTCGGGTCGCAAGTACGTGGTTTCTCCGTTATCCAGGTTGGTGATGGCAGATCTACTTGCACACAGAGTTGAGGAATATAAAAGCATATTGACCACCCTTAAGCAATTATAGTGTGATAATAGTGTGACGATAAATAAAAAAATCCATCCGATAACAAAAAAAAAATCGGAAAATCTAAATCAGAGGTCATTCGTGTCGTATAGAAATATTGATTTTCGAAAATTTCACACTATTAGTACAAATTCTAGGATGATGTGAAGATAATAGATAGTGATCTAGATATTTCAAGCATTGGATACCAAAGCATGTGATTCTTGCGTTACAGTGAATACAGCAGCAAGCATGACAGCATGATAATGCAACATTACAATGATAATATTTCAATGACAACAACAGCGATACGTATGATGATACGCTTTTGAGCTTTCGATATTTTTTTTTTGTTTATAATCAGAAAAAATCTAGAGAACTCTTCGTGGTGACATCTACAATTTTTTTGCAGCATCCACTAAGGATCCAGCTTGATTTTGACTCATTATTATAGTCTGATTCTCGAGAATACATGGTATCATAAAATACTTAATGGATTTAATAAGAGCATAAACAAATTTTAAATAAATATTTACAACTGTTACCATGTAATCTCGATGATCAGAATTTTAAAAAAGCAATGGGAACACAAAATGGCGTACTGGTAGGCGGTCTGTTGTGCACATTCGTTTCGTTAATCGATGGACAGCCGTCCTCGTCGCTGACGTCTGAACAGTCTGAGATTCCATCGCACCTGTAGATGGCCTCGATGCACCTGCCTGTTGCGATGCACTTGAACTGCGTAGGTGTGCAATCCCGGTCTGTTTACGTGATGAAATTCGCATAAAACACACTTATAAAGCTGAAGCCACACAGAAACGGGACAATGGCTTGTGGTTAGGTATAACGGCGATTCATGGTACAAAAGATTCCTATAGCGAAGGGTTACGAATAAAGAAAGGGAAAAAAATCCTATCGTACGAAACGTATATGAGATTTACGTTTGTATACGCAAGCAAAAGCGTAAAACACGGAGAATTTCCATTTTAAGTTATGCAACAGACAAAAAAAAATGTAGAACGCAATTATTTAATTTTTTGTTCTTGTATAGAAACAGTAACCTTGAAATGCTTTGGAATTAATCGGTCAAGTGTACTTCTGACAGTGACAATATATGCTGATGAAATTATTGACCTCCTACTTAAATACGTACGACCGAGCTATTCGCGACGATGGCCGAAGGACAATAGTTAATCAGTATGAGCCACTTACTCGCGAACAAAACTCTAACGAAGAATCAGATGTTTAGTCTTACGTTTTTCCATGTACATTGAGGCTTGAAATAAATACAGAAAAAAGGTCGTCCGATCTTTGTCAGATAAAAGATTGCAAAGATCGAGCAGACTTCTAAGCGTGAACATTGAAAAGTCCGTCACGAATCGCAAAACGCATTCTCGCTAACCAGATGCAAATTGGCGAACGATACTCGGCTATTAACTTCTCATAAACCCTCTAATGACCGCGCATTATAAAACCATTTGTCAAGCCGTGCCGGACTGTAACTTTTTTTGCCCCCCTTCTTTCCCTCAAACTTCGAGCAGAGCCAAGTCAGATTCCTTGGCACCGGCGTTCGTGCTTTCTCATGAATACATAAGTTTTCGTCATCGACGTTAACTGTTTTACAGAACTTTACATTCGTACTATACGCGTGGACAACGTATGTTATTTCAAATGGCCATGTTTATTCCCCATTTTATTGTTACGTACAGAGGCCACCGAGTATATAGAAGTGCCAAACTAAAGTTGAAAAATTCCTCGTTCCTACAAGTGATACTAATAGTGATGACGATTGGAACGTGGGTCGCAACCTTGTCTAAGAATTTCAAATTAATCCGCGAGTACATTATGCAGCTCGCATAACACTTTACGCTACTTGACCATTATAATTGTTAAACTAGAATTATGCCGTACAGGATGGTAATATCAATCTAACCGCGTTCGTTATAAATGGCACGCGAGATCGTCTGCTTCACTTAACGAGGGAATGTCCTAGATGGATATTTAACAAAGTATTTCGCCGCGAGCCTCTATCAAGATCTAGATGGAGTAGATATATGAGAAGTATAGATAGATAGATAAACTAGATAACGAGATGCATGTACTAACTGTATGTCTAACTCTTTGAATCATTTACGAATGGCAGGTCAAAAGGGGCTGGACCGTATTGGACGGCGGTTATAAATTATACCAGATACATTTTAGTTGGATATGAACGTCGAAAAGTTTCGGCATGTTTCACGCTGATTACAAAACTCCAAATTCAGTATACCTGCGACAGTCTACATTCAATATCATAATTTCTCTGGTTTTTCACCGTTTTCAACGTTTCCATCGGAAACTTTTCGATTTTCACGAGGCGATCGTTGGACCCGTTATTAAGATGAGAAAAGCTCCTTATTTTTTTACGTAAGTATGTGACATATATACATGTTTTTTTTTGCGGTTATACCATATTACGTGTGAGGTAAACAAATTGGGTCCAACGTAAAAGGCTCTTTGATTATCCGGAAACAAGCAAAGCAGGGCTGAAGATTCGTCACCAGAAAGAAAAGAAAAAAATTTGAATAATATAATATGTAATAATAATCAAATTCTGATTTACTTTTAATAATCAACGTCTATTGTTATTCAAATTATTCATATGTATATGGACCATAGATTAAACGACGTCTGTCTAGTCTCGACCTAAGGTGTCTTTCTGGTGCGTAAATCAAGTCAAAAGGAAAGGATTTATATACCGCAGTGAATCTCGTCTTCTGCCTTGGGGCAGTCGTCAAATCCGTCGCAGACCGAGCTCTTTGGAATGCAAGAGCCATCCCCACAGGTGAAGTCCATAGAAGGGCACGGGGCCAAACCTACGGGGCCCAACGGTAAAACATACCCTTGTAGTTCTCAATCGTCATATCCTGTTACGATTCTCAATATTCGACATTGAAAGCTCAGATCGGGTACTAATTAAGATCTTGCTTAAATACTTGTTATTATTGCGTCATGAATGGTAAGAATTGTGAACAAGTCGAATATTGAGGTTAGGATCTACGATTGAGAATAAGCAAGGCAGAAGCTATGAACACAGAAACATTTAAAGCAGTTTAGGCACAGTTCATAAGTGGAGTAATACGTATAAAGCGCCTGTAACTCCTTGGTCGAATGACGTATTTTTTTTACAGGTGGAGAAACTCAAGCGTCTCTAACATTTAAAGCGTACGTCTGTTAATAGTTTTTGTTTATGTACAGTATAAATGTGACTAGTGTAGTACAGTTGAGAAGTATATGACGAGTTTCAGTTGTAGAGGAAATGAAGATGAGATGAGATGATATTGCGAGATACGATTTCAACGTTGGAAGACGGTGAGAATATATTTTTATAGAATTTTATATTTTTGACAATCTCATATCAGTAGCCATCTTGGACTGACCTTGGAGTTAGTCGAGTCGATAAGTTACTACGATGTAATTTCACTAGAGTTCCGCAATGCAGTGAGAAGTTGTAACGTGAGCATGAAAACAAGTTTACAACGTCTTGGCGATAATTTTTAGCAGCTGATATATTACTTTAGTTTATTACAGCTACACGACAATATTGTGTCTTGAAATTTCTCACCGTCTTTTATATATATATCTTACATCTATAGGCTCTTTCAAGCAAGGACCTACTAAATATTAAGATATTTTCACCCTTATTCTACGATTCGAAAGAACAATACACGTCACGATAGAATAAAAGAAACTTTCACGACATTGCTTAAATTGTATAAACCTATGTGATACGTATATCTATATTGTGTGTTCTATCGAAAGTAAAATGTGAAGTTGCCGCGTACTAACAGCTGTATGTACAAGTAAGTTTCGTTTCTAAAGGCAGTATACTTTTGATATTAAATACTATTAGATTCACACTGGATCTTGGCGTGAAAATACAAATGATCTTGTTTCAATCTCAGCAACTTCAGGTATCTTACTTTCGATGATAGATACAGTTGAAATAAAAATGATAAAGGACGAAGAGGAAGAAGAAGATGTACATTTGAAATTCCCATTGCTGAACATAACGCACCAAGTCCGAACTCGCCGTTTCATTTCGAACCGAACATATACACGCAGGACAATTACTCAGCAAAAATCCATTTTGCCTTGTGATTTACCCAAAGGTTTCCCACATATTTCTATCAGCCATGAACAGGCGTTTGTATTTATACAGCAGAGAGGCGGACGACACATATACCCGCATTGTTGCTGGATTTCATTTTTTTGTTTTGTTTACGTTGTCTACCTGTGTACTTATTCCTCTCTTGGCAATCCTTCTCGTCACTTCCGTCCTCACAGTCTTGAGTACCATCACAAATTAAACTTTTCTCAAGGCACCATCCATCACAACTAAAATAGCCACTTGGGCATTCGAATGACGTTGTTGTAACACTGGAAAGATTTTCTTTAACCCGCAAATTATTTTTGATCTCATCACTGTAAATGGTATCCAATTCATCTAAATATTCACAAGAATCAGTTTCATCACTTCCATCAGCGCAATCTATAGTACCGTCGCAGACACGACTTTCATCGATGCACCTGTCATCGGGTACACAGTAATGTTCATCCTCATGACAATTGAACCATGTTGCATTATCAGAAGTTGAATCTTCATATTGAGATCTTCCGTACAGTATTTTTTCTTCTACGGTACTTTCTTCGTAAATGGTATTTGATTTTATTACGGTTTCTACGCTGACATTATCTTCTGTACTATTTTTTAAAATATTTGGAAGCTGGGTGGTCCAGTTATCTTTTATAGTGGTACCAACATTGTAACTAGATTCGGTACTCTGTTTGTTATCGTTATCAATCCCAAAGATGTTTATATTCCTACCGTCATTCTCGTTGTTATCCATGTCGACTGTTTTTTTGTTTTTTTCATTTCCTAAATCAAAATAGTCGAAAATTCCGATTAATTCTGTAGTACTGCCTTTTGTTATATCTGTATTCCTATTTTCCTCTTCGTACGTATTTTCTTTGGTGTTATTGATTTCGTTATTCTCTTTTGTATCTGTGTTTTCTTCGGAATTTGTATCTTCATTACTGTCAATGACCGAATATATATCTGTTATTGTTTCTGCTGTTCTCTCTTCATTGCTCTTTTCAAATTCGTAACTTTCTGCAAATGAATTATCATTGCCAGTAACTTCGGTAGTCGCAATACTTTGCGTTACAGTACTTGAAAAATCATTTTTGACTGTAGTACTGCTGACAGTGCTTGAGTCTTCCTCATTTTCTTCCAGGGTTTCAGTAGAATGTTCAATATTCTTTTCAGTACTCAGATTTATTTCTTTCCATCTTTCTGTGTAGTCTAAACCATTAATTGACTTACCATAATCGTCATAATTAAACGTAGTCGTAGAGACGTTAAAATTATTTTCTACGTTTTCACTTAGACCAGATTCTGATTTTGAATTCAAATCCCGAATAGAGTCCTCAGTAGTGCTTGTATACGTTGTCGTTGTTTTTGACCTATGGTGCTTCTTGGATTTGTGCTTGGAATGTTTTTTGGAATCAGTTTTCTTTTCATTTTTTTCCCGCGAATTCACGAATACTGATTCTACCTCATTCTCTTTGGATTCCTCCGGCATTTCGTTGTAATTCCAGGAATACAATGATTTCTCATCAGAAATGTCATTCTCTTTGGATTTTGAAGAACTGTCGAATCCTCTCGATTTATCTTCAGACTTTGACTCTACATCGATAAAATCTGATTCTTTACTTGCATCTTCAGTGTTCCCCTTTTTCTCAATCTCTTCTGCTGATTCTATCAAACCGGAATCAACTTTGATACTGGAATCTGTAACGAGTCCAGATTCTTCTATATAATTTCTAGATTCCGTATCTGTTTTTTCATCGGACGTGTTACCGTTTAATTCATAATCATTCGGATCTTTAGTCGACGTAGTCTGTTTTACAGTCGTGGAACGTTCAGTTTCATCTATTTTACGTATTTTATGAAAATCCCGAGTTAACGTGACGTTCGATGAAATCGATCCACCCTCAGGGGCAAATAGTAAAGATTCGACGTTGACTTTTGCATAAATATTACGTGGTGTAGTTGGTCGAATTGCTTTTGACATATATCTTCTACCATACTTTCTTGTTCTCCCGTAGTGTCTTAAAGAGTCAGTTGTCACTTCTTGTCTAGCAAGTTTGGACGAATCATTCGAAGAATTATATACTTCCGTAGAAGATTTAATTAGAGGGATGGAATATTTTTTTAAGTAGTAATCAGCCTTGCGGCCATTTTTAATCAGAGGATATTTAGTGACTTTGATACTGTCGTTAGATGAATTAATATCAGTAGTTTTGTTTTTCGCAGTGCCAAACACTTCTATCTCATTCGATGAAAAAGTCAACTTATTTTCTTTTGCTGCCTGAAAACGTTCAAATTTACGATCGTCATTCGCGTTTCCTTTATGTGAAAGAATCGGTATAATTATCGATCGATGAGTTGTACTAGTAGGCGACGGTGTAATATTTTTCAAATATTTGTTAAAGTAACTTAATGCCTTTGGACCAAGCTTCAAATTATTTTTTTCGGTTTTTCCCAATTTTTCGTGCTCATTACCGATCTCCGGAATAATCGTAGTATTAATTATAGAGGACGGTGTAAGACGAGACAAGTATTGTTTGGAATAATTTGCGAAATGTTTGCTGACTTTAGAAGCGATCGATTTTTCCACTGATTTTTCATCCAAATCAATAATCTCTACATCGTCCTTGGGTGAGTGCGTAATTTGTTTCCTGCTCTTGATTTCTGGAAAAGCTGCAGCAATCGAATTCAGGAATTTGTGATCGGTTGAAATCTTCGGTTCCGTCAAGTCAACTTTTTTCGATCTGTTGACTGTGGCATTATTCGACGAGGCTTCCGTTTTTCTATCGGCAACTTTCTCCAGGCTTTTTCGAGAATCGATATTTCTCGATCGATTCAAAAATTTCGACGTGGCAAGCTCAGGGAATGCCTCGACGACGTGTTTAAAGTTCGTTGCACCATTACTCGCATTCGATGACCCAACTCTAGTGACTTCAGCATTCTTATCGGGTTTCGAATACATTGAAAATATCAGCTTAGAAGAATTATTTTGCCATGATCCGCCCGATCTAGAATCGGCATCTTGTTTCGTGATCTTCTCGAACTTCGCAGCATTATAATAGTTCCGCCACGATGTCTTTTCTATATGATGATCGATGAAGATGCGTGACAAAAAAAATACATGAAAATGAAGTATAAAAAGTGACGATGAATGAACGAGACAGATTCGTCATATCTTCACTAAAATTATAGATAAATACTATTCAAAGAAAAAAAAGAAAATTTCAATACTGAAAATCTTTCGATAAACATGGCGCTGACAAGAATCCACGAACTAATTAATGGAAATAAATAGCAATAACAAGTGATCATAAAAATATCCTAATGATCCCAAATACCCAAGTAACTCGACTACAACAGTGAATGTTCATAGTGCGGAAGCTGCATAAAATAGATACTGAAGTAGAAAAGGCCTCTACAAAAAGAGAACATCTTGAGTCTAGGTACTTGAAAATGATTAAGGTTCTTCATCAGCGCCAAGTCAGTGGTACTTGATATCCACGTGTACAAGTACGTGTCTGATTTCTAATAGACTGCAGGAGGATATGACGTAGTCAGTAGAATGCGTATACAGTATGTACGAAGGTGTGTAATATATCGTATATGTAAGGATCGAAGGAACGGTTATAAGGGTACGTGTCTCAAATCTGAAGTCTGATTGTCTGAAGTCTGAATGTCTCTACGATTGTTGATGGCATAGTTACCGCAGTCTTTCTCGTCGGATCCGTCAGGACACTCGTTGACACCATTGCACTGCAACTCGTAGTTGATGCAGCTGCCGTCACTGCAGTGAAACTCCGTCGGCGCGCAACCTGCTCCACACAAGGCGCATACACCGCACTGATAAAGCTCGTAAAAAAAACTAGCCCAGACACCGCTTCCCAGGATGGGAGGAGGAGCAAGGCTCGATTTAAGGGAAACCCATAACCTCTTCAATGTAAACTCTTCTAGCGGGTATACTTATAATCGAACGATCAATAAATGTTGATCGATCGATATCGATTGCTAGCGAGAGTATTGCGGATGATAATTAGCGATTCGCAGCCACGACAAAGCATACTATGCGACAACATGGAACATGACGATAATAAGACGCGGGGTCATAATTGCGACTATCAATAAATACTTTTCAAATTTTTAATGTCCCTTAACAATCATTATGACGACGTTTTGGGGTGAGGACTGATTGATGATTCCAGGATTTTACACGAAATATCATCGTGATGGGATTTTATTCGCGGATAGTTAGATTCTTGGAATTTTATGGCTATCGAGGATTTCTTCGACAGAACATGCGATTGGGAGGTCACGAAAAAAAAATAGAACGATACGAACTTTCGGTCAGGGTCGAAGATTGAAGTATCGAAAGGTACGCCGAGCGTGACCGAGGTGTATCGAGTTTACTGAGGTTTTTCGTACGTTGGCTAGACTGCAAGATGATGGTTGTTCTTTTTCACTTTTTTTGTGTTGTCTAAGTTTAAAAAAAACCTCGAAACTATATAGCTCAGGTATACTGAAATTTTGTAATTCACAAAATTATCCTTCACGAGGTAACGATAATTACCTAGGTTTACTCGGATGAAAAATGTCCTGAAAATGTCCTGAAACTCCTATTATGAAATTTGCGACATAACTATATCTATATACGAATGACATTTTTAATCCTGAAAACGTAGGAACATTATATGAATTATTTTAACACGACAGTCCAAGCCTGGACTAAGCTCGTAATTTAATTATCACCTAAAAATCTATTATTGCGAAGAAACTCTATTAAAGATAGATAATCATTATATATGATGATCCAGTAAACTCACCGCATTGACTCTCGTCTTCTCCATTACGGCAATCCGGGACTCCGTTACACCTTTTATCGATGCTCAAACAAGTTCCATCGATGCAACGATACTGATCGTTACTACATGTCGTTACTGAAAGAACAAAGATCAAGAAAAATATTATTCAAGAGGTAGAGTCCCGTGAAATTTTTTTTTCATAGATTCTCGACGCGTCTGAGAGTAATGGTAATGAAACGATGCCAAATTAAGATGGGAGGAAGAGAGAGAGAGAGAGAGAAAAAAAATCAAAACTTTTATATACCATTACAGTCATGTTCGTCTGAATAATCTGAGCAGTCGTTGCGTCCGTCGCATCTTGCACTTTTGCTGACGCACGTCCCGTTTGAACACTCGAACTCATCCGGTCTACACCTCGCTGTAGGATATTAGGGGATGAAAAAAAAAAAGTGGTCATGAATATGGAATATGCATTTGAATTTATGAAAGAAAAAACTGATTGTGACTTGCTCGAAAAATTGGAAAACTATGCGTTATCGATTCTATTATTTTTCAATAAAATTAAAAATTTTGAAGAAAAAATAAAAAAACGATATCTTAATGGAAATTGAGATACGTATTAAAGTTCCTGCGGTATCTTTCGCGATTACGTAATGATATATTATCGATGGTATCGAAATTAATTTCATAAAAGAAGATAGACTCGAGGTCGACGAAAGACGTTAGCATTTAAAATTATTGTCCAAGTTTTTACTTTTTTTTTCGAAATGAATAGCGAATTCATTTTTGTACTAAAATAGAATTCCATTTTGTCAGCTTTCCAATTGCATTAGATGCAATCAGATAGTAATCGACATCGAACAGATAATTTATTACAAAAATTGCAAAACACTGTATGAAATTATGAATTTGATAAAACTTGAAATTTTCAGTGACGTATCAATGATCGAGTGAAATTCGTCAAAAGCCGTACTTTTATAATAGGCAATTACCTCATTAGTAACGATTCTCTTAAAGAGTTCTAATGTTACTTACACTTATCAGGAGGGCGTAGACAAATAATTCTAATAATTATCTTAATCGATAACTTGACTGACTAATTAAAAAAAAAAGTTAACACGCAGTATTCTTAATTGTACATTCTAACTAATTATACGTAAAACGATTATTTCCTCAAGAAGACTCGCTCGGAAAGTAAACGTCTCGATCGTTATACAAATACTAAAAAAAAAAACCTTGAAAGTAAAAAATTATAGAAATATTCACATAATATCGATGATTTGTAACTGCAATTTTTCTCTTTTTCTACCTATACTCGATCCACGAGTAAAATATATATTTAATGAGGGGACTCTTTGGTATTGAAACTCAAAAGAAGATGACCCCTCAAAAAAAAGTAATACATTTTACTTGTGCACAATTGCATACGAATCTCGTACGTCATGATTAATACGAAATTGCATTAAAGATAAATTCCATGCTCGAGCAGTTACAAGAATATTGGCGTTACTGACGAAATTACGCGAAATTCCAAGACTTGTGAGTTCCTTCACCGATTCGCAAATCATGCCGTTACCGATGCAAATGTATATGCAACATGCATCACTCCTCCACAAGCCGTATATTATATATAGATATATCATTTATAATCGTATTCCCGCTAAGATACGTGTTGTTCGTATTACGTATATCAATACTTAGTTGTCTTGGCCTGTTATAGCCTTAATATGTTGTAAATGGTGATTCGTACTCTGGTTGTTCGAACAATCGAGTTCGTCTCGACCATTTTGACAGTCCCTGTAGCTGTCACAGCGCCGAGTCATCGAAACGCAGTATCCAGGTTCGCATTCGAATTGGTCAGACCTGCATGCTGTAAGAATAGCATCGCTGCTAACTTTGATGAAGAAACAAACGATATAGCCTAACGATTAGGATCGAAGTAGAGGAGAAAAATGGCGCCCATAATATCCGCAACCTGAAGACAAACAAATATTTCCAGACGTGACAGACTGAGACTTATGACAGGGACTCGGACTTTTTTCTTTGAGACAGTGTCACGTGACGGAAACACGACGAGAGAACAGAGTGCCAGATTTTTCCGTGGTTATAGAACAAGAGGATAAATAAGGAGGTACAACGGTCGACAATTTGGTGGGTGAGAATTACGTCACGAACTAACTTGGATTTTTGGGGTATTTCGTATAAACGTTAAGTTGCTTAGTCAACATTCGAGTAAAGAGTTTATTATCTACTGTTTATTCGTAGACATAATGAAACGTGTTCGGCAAGCTCACATAAGCACGTGAAAGCACATGTAAATGGGTAATGAGATAGAGAGAGAGGAGGATAAGAGTCATAAGTACAAGTGTGACAAGGATGCGAGAGAAATCGATGAGACGAACAAGAGAGTCGGCACTGTCACTTCCATATTATCATACGAGCATATATCTATTTAATATATATAAATAGATATGGTTATACCAGGACTATACCAACGAAAATTAAGAATCTGGTTTTTTTTTCCAGTTAAAGACATCAGAGAGAGACATATGTTCTGTGCAAAACAGATCTCCAAGGGCCTTTTCCAGATGTAACTGGATATTGTAAAGGAACGGACGTGTTCTTATCTCTTCGATTAGTAAGCGTATCTAAAAATTGTACTCTATTGATCTCTCTCTCTCTCTCTCTCTCTTGTCGAAAATATATCACCGATAAATCAATCCTTCAACTCCTTCGAAAAAAGCTTAATTTCCAGCGACATCGCAGAATTTCTGTCGGAAAGTTTGACAGAGGAATTCCACGTTAGAGGTATACGCATAGAAGTGACGTCACAATGCCAATAATAATAACACTAACAATGAGGCAATAGTTATATAGACGTGACACGAGAAAACAACAAAGACATGAGATAATCGAGAAGCAGGTGATCCCAGAACTTTGTTTGACATAGAAACAGAGTAGGGTAAGAGTGAAGACACGAATATTTACAAAATGGCGAACTTCCCAAAAATACGATGAACTACGACTTACGGCACTGTTCGTCCGAATAATCTCCACAATCGTTATGTCCGTTACACCTGAGCTCCTTTGCAATGCAGAGTCCATTTTTGCAGGACCAGCTTGTCTCCGACGGGCATTCCGGATCGTCTTTTAGAGTCGTGTAATTTTTAATTTTGTTGTTGTTGTATTTTCAGTGTGTTTTATATATTATCATTATCGTGCGATTTCGTGTTTATTTTTCATTCGCGTCAAAGGGAACCGTCAGTGAACATGTGCGAAGAAAAGAAGTGTTAGTTTCAGTCGTTAAACGTGCTTAATCATACATGCAGTTATAGGTATTAGATTAATTAAGTTACATAGACGAACGGGCAGGTTGTATGAACATTTTAACAGTCATTAATACTGTCGATAGAGATGATTAATTCTACGAATATATATGTATATACCAGTAGAAAAATTCGTCTAAAGACAGATAATTAACCTCCATAACAGACCGAAGTATAATATAAATATACTCTCTGAATGTAACCGATATAAAGTGTCAATTAAGATTAGGATTAGAAAGCATAATCCAATGTTAATTAAATGTATCGTGCAACTGGCTATGCGTAGGTACACCTGCCCGCAAATCGCCTACTTACTAACATACGTAATAACCAAAGTGTACAAATTCAGAAAAGCATCCCAAGTATGCTGCGATTAATAAAATCGGTTAAATAATTCACAATCAGTCGTCGATCGAGGCAGAATATATTTGTGTATGTAAATGGGGGGGAAAAAAAAAAATAAAAAAAAATTTACAATAAAACAAAATTTAATTCAATCAATACCGCCCATTGTGTCTGATCGATAATTCGTAATAAATGTTCAACATACGTGACGTAATATTTATCGCTCGTAAAGACGGCGCCGTGACTCGTTAACGAATCGAGTGATAAAGTCAGGTGTCCAATACTAATTACGCCGAAGGGAACGCACGCGGAATGTCTAATACGTTGCGCTTAAATGCGGAATGTTTCGGCAAGATCCACGAAGAGAATTTCTTATGCAATTCAGCGAAGGACAATGAAAGCCTGTATGCACTGTGTTGTACGTATATATAAGTTCAAGGCTCCTTTGTGGGCTCAGCCGTTCAATGGCTATGGTCCATAGTCAGACGAAAGACGATCTTATTCGCAAGTCTTGTCACGCGACTGATCACTAAGAGGATAAGATCATTATCATGTAGTATGCATGAGACATATTATGTAGAAAGGACTAAACCTTTCGAATAGCTGACACAGCTATTATCATACGAATGACTATCGATGACCCGATAGCTTCAGGTTCTTCGATTATCGATTAGAATGGAAAAATGAAAAAAGAAAAAAAAAAACATATATTTGTAACAACGACAGGCATAATACCCAGTGCAAGAGTTATTGAGGGTGTATTTTTGAAATAATTTTTTTCTTCAATAATTATTAAAAGATTGGTATCTACGAATAGATAAAAATTACGATGGCTGACATAAACGTGAATGCCCGAATCATTTTAGGGAGAAATCACCGAACGACGCGTACTGAATTAAGATTGGATTAAAGCGGGTAAAACGTGAAATTTGTGACAGGGGCTGTCCGACGTTCGGCGTCGAGTCGCGGGAGATTAACGTCGGATTAAAATGCGGCCAGTTATTAAAGCGGCTAATAAACGTGAGTAAATTTTATTCGGTCATCGCGAATACAGCTGCCGTATGGTTTGTGGATAGTGAGGTACATGCATTGAGGGATGACGGTAGTGAAAAGAGATTTGATAAAAAAAAAAAGATGGTTGATACCAATTAGGACTTGTTAATCTAAAAATGAAATTTTTCACTACGATCATTAACATTGTTCTGTCCAATCCCATGGTTTTGACGACGTGATTCCACAGTGACTTATTGACAAAAGTATAATCTGTTATTTGTTAATAAAAACTACAATATTTATATGAAAATGACGTGCCGTTATTTTATCCGTAATTTTTATTCTGCCTCGATCGACGATTCTGCCCCCAACGAGGATTTCGCGAACCTCATCGCATCAAACTAACCGATATGAATTTGATATACTGTCGTTAGTAATCTGTATAGCATGCGTACCACACTCGTCCTCGTCGGACAAGTCCAGGCAATGGGGTTCCCGGTCGCATCTCTGCCAAAAAGGAATGCACTGCCTGCCACTTTTGCAGGACCACTTCCCGGCAGGACAATGTCCACGAACACGAGGCCTTCCTGATTTGTTATAGCGATCCTGTTCACTAGACCCATCCCAATACGCTGGATCCTTGTGCGTTGTCATAGGATAAGACCAAGTGGGAATAATATAATTGACATTCCAATCCCAATAAGGTACTTGGGTCCAAACGGATGCTGCGCGATGAGACATAATAGATAATACCCTCTTGTTAGACCAAATCATTATATATATTTTTTTTTCAACGATAATTTTAGATAACGAGAAATACGCGAATATCCAATTACGCATGGAATGCACTGTCAGTGACGTAATGAAGATAAAGAAAAAATTTTTACTCTAAGATAAACACCTATGGTCTTGTCTGATATGTGCGCTCATGCCTTATCTAGTACTTTGCTACCACCCAGTAATTCTCTCGTGTGTCACGTGTCATGAAATGACACACTTTCATGCACAGTGCGTCACTGAGTCATGTATATTTTCAAGTAAGCCTATGTCTCAAATTCGAAAACGTACACGCATGCGAAGGGTTCACGGGGATCGTATGAACAGGCAAAAATTCTATGCAAGAGTCTCGCGCATCTCGTTTAACATCATACGTATAGCCATTACGTCGACCTACGGGATAAAAGCTAACGCACGCGATAACGACAATTGCACGCGCGCCTAGTCACACTACATTTCATTCCAGTCCCTGTAATAAATCTACATATGCTTGCATACATAAATTTCCAACAAAGAACAACCTCCTGGATACTCCAGAAGCATCTGTTACGTAACTCATCGAGGAGTCCACGGAGTCTTAAGAAAGATTCAAAGAAATTATCCAAAGTGATCGAGACACAAAAATTATATTATCATCCCCACTTCTTCTTCTTTTAACCGCTTTTCAGGTCATTTGCGACAGACACGTGACTGGTCTCACGAAACATTTAATTTACTTCAATTTACAAAGCGAACGTTTATACGGTAGCATAACGGTGCACGGTGCAAGTGACATTTGTCATAATTTTCGCGAGCGTGTACGTCCGTGGATACTCAATGGAAATAAGGTTAGGGCATAACTGAATAGAGCAGATCCGAGTGCAACGTCCTTTTGGCTTGGCAAAGCTACCCCCAATGCGCGATGCGACGACCGCGATGTTACTGGTTACGGCGATTATAATTATCGAGCTCGTCATAATGTTAGGCTTATCCATGATTAGTTACGGCGCATTCGCATGCGACTCGACACGCCGTACCATGTCGAGCATAATAAATACATAACATTAATAGCATTACCCCCGTACGAATAATACGTACATAATTGTACAGGTGTAGAAAAGAGAGAAAAAGAAAAGTAATAATAATAACAACAATAACAACGCCACGTAGGAACTCGATATCAGTAGAATCCTTACTTACAGTCGTAACGATAAAGTAAAACACGTGGGTATAGATACCCTCTGCTTTTTTTCCTCATAATATTACGTAATACCTGGATGGCTGTCATGCGTATATATATAGATATATGTATAATGCGTAAGACAGGTAATATACAACAAAGAATATGGCGCAACGTAAAAATATGAAGTTTTACAGTGTCTAATACAAAGGGAAATATATAGTCGGTACAAGCTAACGAAACATTACAGCTACTATAGACACTGAATGTACAGCGAATGAAGCTCCCTGATTATAAAATATAATATTAAAAATGTTTGACAGAGCAAATATATATAACAGTCTGATCTCTTGACAAAATGTCTTATCAGGATTTTCTATCGAATAATAATAATTATACACCTGACGCGAGGTGATCGTATGTGTTGTTACGTTCACGGGTGCATATATAGGATGATACTAATGCGTCATAGCGAAATTTAAATGTACACAATTAATACGAACGTTAGCACTAAGGATACTCACGGCAGTTGAGCTCGTCCGAATGATCCTTGCAATTGTATTCGCCGTTGCAGTGTCCACTGCTATCGATACATTCGCCGCTCCTGCATCTGAATTGATATTGACTGCAGGCTGTAAGCAGAAAGAAGAAAAAAGGAATGAAAAGAGTGAGAGAGAGGACGAGAAAGAAAGAAATATAATGAATTTTAATTACGATTAAAGGGTCTTAGTGTAAATGGAGAAAGAATTCAAAATGGAAGTGACGCATTTACATTTTCTTATATCATTACAAAAGTCCTCGTGGGCTGGTCAAATACCTACCAGTAGGTACTCCAGTGAATGACATTTAATTTGATTACAGGGTATGGTCGGTATTTAATATAAGCACTACAGCAGGTAGCATTGAGGGTGAGATAAGATTTCAAAGGTCTCGTGGAGGAACCGTGGTGGAGTCGCACTTCAAGGGAACGATTTTCAACCAAATACTTCCTTCCAGAGATGAAACTTCATTCGGTCGCATATTTGAAACCTGCCCAGATCACTTTCGATCACTCAAAATGATCCATGTACCTACAGTGCTTCCTGATTTATAGACATGTGTACATATATCTACTTGGGATATATATATATATATATATATATATATATATATATATACTATATAAAGTAAGGTACCAAATAGCTTTTCCTACCAAGTGTCTTATTAGAATGGTAAGTAGCTGTAAATTGTGTAGGGAATGTCCTAGGATGCTGTGGTCCAGATTCGGTTTCCATAGAACGTTGACTATAATTTTCATGGGAAATTGAACAACGGGTCGATGACTTTGAAAGCGGCATCAGGTTGTGGCGCAGTTCGGTATGCTTTGATACGAGAAACTGCTATACAGCGACACTCTACTTTACACCAGTTATATATAGGGCGCCATTGGAATCACATAAAATCATCGACTTCCGTCGGATCACCATCATGACAATCAGAGATCCATTCCACATCCGGCTTTAGATTTCTATCCGCATTGAAAACTCATGTTACTCGGCAATACGAGAAAATTTTGACTTCCTATTCTTACAGGCACGACCCTGACAAGATCCTGTAGAATCTCTCGCATCGTCGATCTCAGGAACATCGCATCCCAAAGCTGCGCGCCGCTGCGTGCCATAGACTAGAATCACCTTGCGTGAGTGATATACGAGTTGAGCTTTTCGGGACATTTCAATTCCTAAAGAGGTAAAAAGTGTCAGTTTAACCTCGAGCCACAAGACGCGATACAAATGTCCTCGTTAGCGCATGAAACGTGCGAAAAAGGGGAAGTAACTAAATGGAGAGAGGGTGAGAGATACATGAGAAAAAATAAAATAAAACACCGCTAACGTTCTCAAAGTGTTTTTACACAGTGATTTAATTTTATTTACTGAGCAGATGAACCTACCAAGTTATTATTTCCCCGTACCCAATCTCCTTTAACCCCCTGAAACATTAACTTGATCGGTAAGCAATTTTGAAATTTTTTAAGTAACAAAAGAAAAAAAGTCGGAGAAACAAAAAAGTATACCCACTGTCACTATCTGAAGCATGAAGCTTAAAAGTTTCCTACAGATGAGTCACGATGTATCCCCAAATTCTTAAATTAACTTGACAGGTATTTGTATACCCTGAATATTGTTCTAACAGCGAAGAATCAGTGGATTCAAGGAAACAAGAAGAATCTACGTATAACGACTTCGTGATGTTGAACTTTACATAACTGTGGTTATCGCACGTAGCTGGTGGTTAGATAGGGGATGGCTTTCTACTCTATACCCGGACGCACGTATACAGCCTGCATCATGCTAGGTTTCTGAAACCATAGACCTGTGAACACACACGGTACACTCTTACACCCAACTGCCTACTTAATTAAGCTCGCACCGATAAATCAAATCATCCACGTTACAACCCGCTCCGGTCAACTCCGTTCACTACGGTATAATAATCACGCGAAATTCATATTGTTCAATCTATGACATTCGATATTTTATTAGACAAATATATCATCACTGCTATATACTATATCAATTAGACTCCAGAGCAAGCAAAACTTTCACAGAGAAATCCCTGTTGCAAGAGCCGTACGGTGGTATAGTCATGAATGAAAAACGCATGAATGAAATCAAGATAACTTTGACTGTTTATCATATTGTTGATGAATGAACACTTAATGTCATTGATAAGTGTTACTTTCATTTGAATATGATTTCATTCGTAGAAGAAGAACAGGACTTGTTTTTATAGTAATATATCCCTGAGTCACTCAATGGCCGCTACTTGAGCAATGACCCACTCGAAGAACACAAAGTTCTCAAACGAAGCTACTAAATATCACGTACTCGACTGTACTCGACTATGAGTTATACAAATAATCACGATGGAATAAATAAATAAAAAATTACATTTATATATACAAGTCTATGACATACGTACACGCAAGACAATAGTCTAAAGGCTACCCAATATACATATACAATGGAATTGATACATCGATCAAAGACATAAAGTCGAAGAACTAAACTTCCTAAGATTCTGAGAGGAACTAAAGCCGAAGCAAGGTAACAAGGACTGAAGTCGATGACTCGGGTCAACGTTAACGTGAAAGGAGGATGACGTGGAAGGGAAGATGAACGGAATGAGAATAGGAGCGTAAGGATCTCGAAGAGGTATAAGCAAGGCAGAGTAAAAGAGTGGTGGAAAACGTCGAAGTTGCGGGCAAACGCAATTTACCAACTTTTAAAGTTCATCCCGTTAAGATTAAGCAGCATAAAAGGCGGCAACTCCATAAAAATGTATATCGTAAACACGGTCTCCGGGAAACGCTTATGACTTCCCAGCGCAAAAATTCAAGGATAGGCGTAAACTACCTACCACTCGCAAAAAAACGAAGACATCTTCGCAGATTGTCCCGGGGAAGTGTATTACGAAGTGCTTCGTAAGGTCTTCGACAGTTTTTGCTTTTGTAATTTTTTTTTTCCCCCATATCTAATGGAAAACCAGCGACGGATACAATAGACAGAGAGTATATGTATATATATATATGTGTATCTATACACCAAAATGCATTGTCTATGGGACAGCCTATAGGTCTTTGGCACGTAGAGATTATTATTTTTTTTTTTTACGGCAAATAAAGTGCAATTAAAATCCAGTAAGGCGAGAGCCACGACTGTAAGCTCACAGCTTTATTAAATTAGCGCAGCTTAACGGCCGAGATTACGGGCGCCGTAAGGGAAGTATTAAACTTATCGTTACCATTATTATTATAATACGCAACAGAGGTATTACGCATGGCTCGCTCGTCCCTTTATTAGCGCAATTACACGTGGTTAAATAATAATTTAATGATTTCAGGCCTATGCGCTTTCATTATCCTCCAATCACGAAGAACGAGTCCGAGTCTAGTAAACCAATCAAATCCATTTATTAATTATTTTGTATGACGGCATTAATTAAAATTTATTTCGTTAACAAAAACGCGATAAAAAATATTCTTGCCGACATTTACAATACGGAATACTATGGCGATAGAGCACTGCGTATCAACAAACTATGTACAGAGATACTAATTATACAAGAAGCCACAGGATTTTAACGATCCTTGTAATGGATAAAAAAGTTTAGACATAATTAGTACATCGTTAAAATGACGAATGACACGGCAGAGACCTACGTATAAGAGTATAAAAATGCATTAACTACATTTCGCAATGGCGAATCCTCAAGAATCTCGACCTGTGACGTCATATCAATAATCTGATGGAACATAGTATATATTATATATCATGCCTATAGTGTCTTACCAGATGTCGGCTGATTATTAAGAGATCTTATAGAAAGTAAATGACCCAAGAAGAAGTGCTGCTGCGCAAGTAAAACGCCCATCGTCTTCGTATAGGCTTTGTAGATGCCAGTTCGTAATGCGATGTTTGCACAATTTTAACAGAGGATATATATATATATATATATACTGGTTGTTAAATGTTTATATGCTTACTGGTTTTTCTGTCACGAATATGATATGTGTATATATATATATATATATAATGTATGTACCTAGTGCTACTGCCATGAGGCTAGGAAGGTTGTAAGTGAAAGCACGTGTATACATGGTATACAGAACGAAGGGAGAGCGGAACACAATATAAAGTTGAGGATATTAGCATGACAAGCAGCCAGCATCAAATTGTTGGACCTAAAAGCCAGCGGAGAAAAGCAAGCGGCCCCTCTGCTAAATCGTCCATGCGCTTCTAATGGACTGTCGGGCGGTACATTTATTGTCCGAGTCTTCATCCACTTCGTCGACTCTGTGTATCTTTTTTACGTCGTGCAAATTTTTGGATTTATGACCTCGCGAGACTTTATAATCTTGTCGATAAATACGTTACTTACTAAGAATTTTATATGGATGTTAGACAACGTATATTTGGTGAAACATTATTACGTATAATTTTTTAGGTTACCTTTGGATACTCGTCAAATCTCGGCATAAACTTTAAGTTTGCTTCGGCACGAAACTTATTCCGGAAGAGATGCGAGATGTAGTGGCTAACGGATTAGCGTGGATTTCTTTGAAAAGAAACGGAGAAGCGGGAAAAATGTGAATTTTTCGTATTTTCACGGGGCAAAAGATTAAAGCGACTGAAGTCTGTCACTTATGAGCGTGAGGTTTATCAGGGAACACGACGTGGACAATAGGTTATCCGCCCGAGGGACCCAGTTTAGTTAACATTATTGTCACATAGATGGTCGCGGTAATCCCTTTATAAAAATTAACATCGATTTTATAAACGGATTTACATGAAAAATCACGTTCACATACACGAGCTGCTGGGATTTTATATGCGGTCCCGTAAATCGTATCTACTGTCTAAACCGCATATATCTACAATGTGGACATGTGGAGCCATCTACATATTCCGAGAATTCGACATGTTTTAAAGATCGATTTGCAATTTAAACGTCATAATTAATGACGCGCATCGTGACTTCCGATTATGTCCGGAAACGCTCGTCCAGAGAGAGAGACAGTCGGTACGTCGACGTCGCGACGCTCTGTTGGAAGATTGAAAATACAATGAATATATACTGTAAATCATAATAATTCCCAGTGTCTAATTATAATTGCAAGCAAAGTCAATGAAAATTACATATTTCTCGTGCGAAATACACAACAACAAAATACCCTATAAACACAGATTTCCCAAACGTACAATATATAAAATTCAATGATGCAGATTGAAAGATATATATACATAAAATTTGTTCCGCAAATTTCACGCCGATTCAATAAATCCTTTAACGAGATTCCAGTTTTCCCTACGTCGCGCTTATTGCAGCCTATAAAATTTACGAAATATAATAAACACTATCTCGTGTGCGTACCCTGTGTCGAAAAACACGTGTCCCTACTCCTCGGCACAAGAGACAGACATTTTCAAAACCGATCAACTTGTTAGTCTAAATAGCGTTAAAAAAATTAATTCCCATTTCGAATTGTCTCCGTCGCTTCAATTTGTACTTGAGCATCGGCGTGTTAAATTCATCCAGACGTTAAGACTGTGCGCAATCCAGCTATATGCATCTATTCTGTCCATAGGATATAAGCACTCTTTACGTAATATGTATATCGATAGATCCCGACTTATAAGGCCACTAGAAAGTAACCTGGTCGACCTCCTATACCTTTTTTACAGGTGTTCATTGACAATGGCAGTCTTGACCGAGCAGTAGCAGCCTACGATCGATGAGTAGATCAAAGTATTGATCGTCCTACGCACAAATCATTAGATCCATTATAAGGTCCCTTAAATATATTTTTTATCGTGCCCTGAGGGTTATGAGAATTTCTAGGGAAAATAACGGATTCATTGAGAATAATTAAAATCATGCCCCCTCCTTCCTTATATAGGAAAGGTATACGTCGAATTAGTCAGTACTGCGAAAGAGAAATTATAGAGTAGCGTTGCCAGACAAAAATATTGTGAGAAAGTCCGAGCTGTTGTCTGACGTTGGCGAAGGGAACAACGATACAATTTTCAAAGGGGCAAACCTTCTGTCAAAAAAATTCAACCTTCCCTTTAGTCACCCTCGAAAAACAAGAAAAGTAAGGAATAGAAAATTTGAACACATAATACGCAAATATGGTACATTGATTTAAATATGAAATGACGTTAACTTTTATTTTCAAAAGGTGGACCTTTTTCTCACACCTCTGTTCCATCGCTTACTCCCTTTCATGAGGGATTTTACAGCATTATACCTTGCACACATACCTGAACCACTCTTTTATCCCATTTAAAATACACGTGTCCCATAGAAACTGGTGTACGTATGTACATATATATTAAATATTCGGGCCGGTATACTCGCATTGCAAAATTTTTCAACAAATTGCGGCGGACAGGTATACCTTCTTTTTATACCCGCAATCAAAATTGCGCATCTACTATACGTTCCTAGATGTCAAGAATATCCGTTACCTTGTGAATTGATGCAAATCGAAGGAAAATGTTGTGTAAAAAAAAGAGCCTGGTCAAAATAGTTCCTTGAGACGATCTTAGCGAGCTCAAACGTATGAAAAAGATATATAGACGTGAATTTAAAAATGATTTTAAAAAAGGATAAAAAAAAATTAAGATATCAAGTCCCATTAGATTACATACCAATCACAAAAGGACTATTGCTCAAATTCCTGAACTTGCCTATATGTCCCGTGAGTGCGACAGAGACAGTATTATGGCGAACTACGTGCGTAAGACAAGGACAGACGTATCAGTAGAGCCGAAAGAAATTCATTGGCAAAAGCCTTTTTCTCTAACTTCATCCAAGTTTCTCAAATTGCCATAACTTTGAATTCATATTCAAAACTTTTAAACGGTCTGTATTTCAACTAATTGATATCTTTGAATTGAAAAACCCTCCAGTTCGTACATAAAACACATGACATGTACATAGTGCTTGCCGTATGTTCCTGTAGGTATTCCTACGTATAAGTAACCCCAAAGAACATGATCTCCCCGGCCATAAGTAATCACGTGAGTATCGATTGCGCGGGAATATTTGAAATTTCGTTAATTCCATAAATTTGTAGTGAATTGCGACTATCTTCGCAGAACAAAGCGTACCAGTGTCGGCTTATCTTCCGATTAATCATTGCTTTAATTCCTCACGCAATGGTAAGTAACTATATGACGGCCCGCAAAGTATTATATAGTTATACAACATAATATAAGATACTCGAATACAGAAGCACGTGTACCAACCCCCTAGTAGAAATTCAATACCCAGGATACTCACCGGTGTTAAAGGGGCTTTACAGCTTAGGGGAATGTTGGATACGTCGCATGCCGATAGTCGTCAAATAAGGTTAGTAGATTCTTAGGAGTTAAGAGAGACACGTACCACACTATAAAGATTGCTTGATTTTTGTTAATTCATGATAAATATACAGATTTTCATTATAAACGCCAGTTCGAGTTTCAAGTGACTCTTTTACAACAGTAAATCATAAAAGGATGGCTCCTCAAAGTATAACTGATTTTCTAACCCAATTGTATACTTTAATTCAGAGTATACAAGACTCAATATTTCAGACTAGGATACTGGACGCGAGCACTGAATACGGAACGGACCAAATAACCTTCAAAGACACAACGAACCCTCTGCTATCGGATATCAAGAAGCTTAACGTAAGCGATTCCTACACGACGTAGCATCATTCCTGTTATAACGCAACAAACTCACCGCGATGTAGAAATGCAAGGCAGATACACAGCGCCGATAAAGCCAGTGACGGGACCTCGAAGGTGAGCTATTACGGGTCGATCAATTATTTATTGACAATTTATTTTTTGACCGTACCGTTATTTACGACACACAAAGGTACACTTGGTGTCCATAAAACACGATGTAACCGGCTACAATATCAGAATATATTTGTATTATCGTTCATCGTTGGAAGGACATTCGTCTCCGTTGAGGGGTCCTGACCTAACCATATCCTTTGTCACGGCAATGGTGACCCTTGACCGAACGACATCTTCAAACTAGATCCGTCAACAGTAACCCGTGGACAATAACGGTTCACGGTCGGTGACTCCAAGTATGTGAAGTCGTTTTCATGGAATCCATACGGATCGTTATTATTGGCATTATACATAAATCAACGTATGGTCGACGTACGAGTTCAATGGCTTTTTTTTTATGCACGTGCACGTGCATGATTGTGCACTGAAATATACTTTATTTTTCTATTTCAACATACATTTCCGTGATTTTATGGAGGACCGCGTGTGACTTGCTAAAGATTATATTGTTTGCGAATTGTAAAAAAAACTCGTGAACCAACTATACATACGTGCAATGTACATTAGTTTTATTTTCATTAAGACGTGTAAAGCACAGTTGAATGTCGTCAATAGAGACACATATGCGAATCGTTATGTTATGAGTAATGCACAGGATGAGTTCATCAGGAATCTATATGCATGACGGAAAAAATGACGTCACGTTTTCGGTATCGTTTTTTGTATGAAATTTCTTGCTTGTTCTCCTCGTGTATTATTTATCATTTTCCAGAAAATGGCTAATGACATTTTTTCTCTCTTTATTTTTTCTTGTAAATCCAGACTGTCACCACGCGGCATTTTGTCCTCTCAACGAAGAAAACAATCGATTTTATTAAACACTTATAAATTTTCATGTGTAATTCATAAGAATATATACTCTAGCATCCTAGTTCAATTGTACAACTGCGGATTACATAACGCCGTAAGAACGTCATGACGGTTCTTGCAACTATTTAGCGATGACATATCCATGCTAGCTGCAGTAAGAAAGTAAATATATGTATGTGCCATACGACAGTCGTAATAGGATTCTTACTAAACTGTGCAATAAATTATATGAGAACATCCAAGAAGTTCGTGACGAGGACGAGCGACAATCTCAATCATACTTTATTTTTCTTTATCGTCCTGCTATTATCATTATCCGACAGCGTGACATCACTTGTAATAATTTAAACAATTTTTTCTTCTCCCGCCTGCCCAACATGTTGTCCAATTTCTCCCAAGGAGCAAGGCTCCTAATAACACATCGGGATTGATATTAAGAACGGACCTTTACGAGGGCCAGGTTAAGTTGTTAAATGGCATTTAAATTGACCAGCGCTTATAATTCTAGACTACTTTTTCAAATGATTCTTGGTACACTGACGCGAGTCGTCATCCTATAGCCAGAATTAAAATTGCCGACCTCAAGTGTCAGACACAACACTACGTCGTTATTAGTATCATTTCGAACAAATAAAAATAAAGTTATACAGATACCGTCTGTTGTATAGTGAATAATGCCTTAGCCAAAATCAGCTCAACGTTTCCTCCTCGTGGATCGTCGTTACCCGATTCGTTGAGACGTGTTTTATTTCGTTATTTCGAGTACTCTGAGTGCAGACGGTGAGAATAGGCCGATGCATCCGCCGCAGGGTTCGTTACTCCTCGGTAAGAAGGAGTGTCTTCGCTATCTGCCGAATGGCATCTGACTTTACTAGCCATGCAGTTCCGGGTACATGCAAGACAGCGACGGTCAACAGAGGAGCCCATTGCTCTTTGAGAGAGTGAATCATCATCATTAACTTCAACATGATCGGCCGACTATCATTGAACCGGGTAAATTTTAAGGACCGTGGAAATAACGTGGGAATTAATTTCCTTGCGAATCAGGTCATCGGAATATCATTCCATGACAAATATTCCTACAGTGCCTATAGTGTCACTTTCACTACAATAAGTCACCAGCAATAAGACTCTGATTGATTGGTACGAAAACAATTATTCTCTGGTATCTCAGATATAATATACTCATTGAAACGGATGACATGCAAAGCATATGAGTAATTAGTGTCAATGACATAGATTAGAAAAATATTCATGACGACACTCAGCGGCAGGATAAATTCCTGTCACAGACTGCAAGTCAATTTATTAGCTAATAATTAATCGCCACTATACAATTATTATGATATCAAAGGCAATCGTATTATCGACACATATATTTATGTGTGAATATATATATATATATATATATATATATATATATAGTGAATATATATATATATATAGCTATAGGTAATGATACCAGGAGCATAACTTGAGATTAATAGATGCTTCTTAAGTCTCATTAAGATTACGTGGGATTATAATCAATAAACAATAATATCGTTAGTCTCCTTTTTATCAATAATACTTTTATAAATACATAGAATCGACTGATATCGATTGATCACAAACACAGCCACGACTTTGGATAACGTATATCAAAAGCGAATGGCCTTTAATCATAAATATTTTCATACAGTGCCTGCTCTCTATTATCTATAGTGATATATATCGAAATATATAATTTCCAAAATATACCTGCCGGTTGCATCGCAACGAGCGACAATTTGCGTCACAGTCTCCTGACGCCTGAATCTGCACGATCTGTTTATCTGTTAAATATTTGCGGCAAAACTCTTGCGCTTAACTAATCATCGCAGAATCACACCTCGCGTTCACGAACAATCGAAAATTATTACCGCGGTAAAAGACTACCGTGTCAGACAATGGTAAATTTTGAATCCCATGCGAATAGTCAGCCTGTAGCATGACAATCAATGTAAACAAAGAAATTGTGTAAGACAACTACAGCGTACCTACCCTAATAGCTTAAAAAAGCCATATTCCAGAATATTCCCAGCATAATAACAACATACTTTACACGATACTATTTGCTGGCAATATGCTTAGATATTTGAGAATATCAGTATATAATAATCAAAATAAGAATTGACAAAAGGATTATTACTAACAAACTAATTTTAATCCCCGTTCAATATAATTATTCTAAACATTATTTGACTATGGAGTGTAGACTCGATTTGAGATTAAATTCATCTGACACTTTCGTTTACCGGAATGTATTTCAATCGCACGGTGAAGTCTTACCTGTAGAAATATAATGATTTTAACAAAGAGATGTTTATCACGAATAATGAGGATCGATCGATTAAACGTCCGCAGAATAATGGGACAAATTAAAAGGGCAATTCAAACTGAAGGGTCTTTGCATATCTACGTACACTTAGGAGGTACTTACTACAGAATCATTCCTACTGGCTGGCGTCACTTTGTCGCTCTATTTTGGTCGCGACTCGCAGAAAGTGAGCGACACCTACCTAGCCACTTCTGTTATCGCAGGTACGAGATTGAACTCCAGTGTCGCTCGGTAACCAAGGGCGAGTTTCTAACGAGCTCCAGGCACTGGAGAAACACGAACACCGAAGCTAGCAGCTGCGTCCTTGTGACAGACGCTTCGCTGGGCAAGACTTAAAACTGCTTTGATCTAACAATAGTCGTCACGTAAGAATTAATTACAAAAAAAAATAATTATTCGCTTAAAATCGCCTGCTTGAACTGGTAAAAAATTTCGACGAAAAAATGCATGATCTCAAAGTAGCCGAAATTGATTTTCATAAAAGCGCATAGGTACTCGTATCATTGGATTTAGAGGATGTTGATGAGCTAATAAGACTGCAGGATTTCCTCAATGACGATAACGATGATGTTATCGAGCACGTCATCTTCGAGGAATAGCATATTAATGAAATAGACTCAATGGGATTATGTGTCTTCGTTCAAACGGCAGGTTGATCATCTTTACGCTGTCCGCGTGTCTGAAGTCGTGTGAAAGAAGAAGAGGGATAGATGCGAGAAGGTTAATGGTTACGTCATGAAAGAAACATTTTAACTGTATCTCGAACATGCCTACAATTCCGCACCCACGTTAACGCTAGTCCATTTGTAGCTGTGACTGTAGTGTGCACTTGGACTATTCTATACCGACTACCAACAAGCTTCCAAGGTGAACTTGGCGAAGCATAGAACAGGATTATTTATTAGTTAGTTCGTATCGTGCTCCATATTCACTCGGTGCGTGTCCCACCCGGAGATTCTTCGGATATCTTCGTGAAGCTTCGTGTTCTTTATGAAAGAACTTTCCGTATATCCAAAACGACAAAGATTTAATGGATTTCGAAATTATTCATAAAAATGGTCTATTTATGTTTTGTCTGTATTTTCTAAGATGCAGACTTTTATTGTTTATATACTGACATTCCAGGAGACCGTGGAACCCTATACAAGTGAATTGAATCGATTGGTTCTTGTTAAACGAACGTAAAGAATTGACGGTATGGCTAAAGGTACAAAAAGAAATATAGATTCCTTAAGGTCGGCGGCCGCTCCTTGGAAAGATTTCTCGTAAATATTGCAATTTAAATAATTGTACGTCGTAAAGATTATGAGTGGTGTGATTGCGATGCGAGAAAGGAGGCAATAGCGGGTTTGAGAGTTCAGCGACGTATTATACCAGTGTATGACTGCGTATGCAAAAATTTATAGTGTCAATTTAAAAGCATTTGTCGAGCGACGCTACCCGGCATTCAGATCAGACTACAGAATTCATATTCAACAATATTCATCAAGCAAAATAACAGTCTGGGCAATTCGATAAACTTCGAGGATCGTTCTAGGCAAAATAATACATTTCAAAATAAACAAATCCAGGAACACGTTTAATGCCTTGAAAGCTTAATGACTGCTACTTTTTAGGTTATAGTATTCAAATGAGTCTTTTCAATCGACGATTTCATACATATCTTGCCATGGAACTTAAACATTTAAGAACTGAGATAATATTTAGATTATCATTTTGGACTCAATATTTTTTCAAATCATCCTACGTCGTACCCACTTCTTGTTCATGACAATTGCACGAATTTTCCGTCCACGTCAGTGCGTTCGAACTGTCTGAAGATACAAGCTTAAAGATACGGGAAAAGAAATTTGATAGACCACAGCCACAAGAGGTGGAGCCGAGGACGCCCGAGATCGCATGTGTGCTTTGCGAAAAGTATATTTACTTCGGAGTCGCGGCAGGAGCCACAAATCTAATAACTACAAGAGCAAATATCTCAACGGGAAATATCATTTTATCGGGAGAGATATTCCTGGCATTTTTTACTTCTTTCCCGAAAAGATAAGAAACAACAAACTGACGAAGGAACTCGGACGTTCCATCTGGGGGCTGACTGTCAGTTGAAAAGTCATAGGTATCCTCATCTATATCGTTTCCAGAGATAAAAGAAGACAGAGGAAGACAAAAAATTCCGGCAGGATTCACAAGCCCGAATATATATAATAATAATAATACCGTACTTCCCTTTATAAGAATCGACATTCTTATACGCCAAGGTACAAATATTCTGTCTAAAAAATAAAGATCCTCGTGGCTCAAACTAAAAAGAATATATCGTGATACATCTATATACGTATTCTAGAGAAACGGTAATTAATGCCCATAAATTCAAGTTCACAGGGAATCGTCGACAAGGGATGCTCGATTTATCGATCGACGGAAAAGACCGACTGGAAGAGCACCGAGTCGAGTGTAAAGGTTGTATAGCAAGAACCGGAAGTACAGGCCGGGTATGACGTACCACTTCCGATCCGAACAAGAATAAAATAGCTAGTGTGAAGCAACTTCGATGCCGCGTTGACTGAGCCATTAAAAAGATTGGAAACGTTGAATCCCGCCATATTTATTCCTCGGAGAATACATGTAAAAAGTATCGACTAACCAAGACGCCATATAACATTTGGCCAACTTCAGAACCCGCAATCCTAATTTGCCAATGTTCATTGTCGGCGCGTCTAAATCTGCCTACCGTTAAAAAAGGAACAAAGTGGATTTACACAAAGCCGTCGGTCTCATCACAATGGGATTTTGCCTTAAGACACCCTCTTCTAAGAAACGCTATCTATGCGGTATAACGTTTATGTCAAATTAAATGACGCTCTAATTCCATCTAATGGTAAAGACACCTAGAAACGTGCAGAGAAGGAATCCTCAGAAGATACTGCAAGGTTCTCCTTGTATGTACGTAGTAGATGGTAATAGGTCGGATATAACGCGTGCACAAAGTTCCAATAAGTAATCCGCCGGTTGGGATTTCTCGAGAATAGAAGTTCCCTAGGTCGTTAACGAGTCAGAAAACCATTTAAGTTCGTCCGAACGGGAATCAGCGCGCAGCCAACAGGTCTTGTACTCGCGTCTAAAACTAAGCCAGCCGTTAATGCCGAGTCTTACCTAGGTAAAGCTGCGAGAGTGTCGGCATTGTTTTCATTAACGTAAAATAGACAATTGTTTCGAATCACTACTTCCATATGGTGACGATTGTATTCAACATTGGAAGAATTGATTAAAAGTGCTTCTGGTATGTGACTGATGCTCGCGGGCTTTGTGAAAATACTATTAGGACACGACAATACGATAGACTATTACGGAATTTAAACAGCCGTCACTTCAATATGCATGAACGGTTTTTATACCGACATTTTGATTTGAATAATCCTCCATAAAATGGCACCCTTCACTTTTATTGAATAACGTTCACGGATTGGTCGCGATGAAAATAAAATCTCAATCATTTATACATTAAAATAATCGATTCGATTTCTTATTCACGAGACACTAATTATTCCACTGATTAGTATAAGTAAATAGTTCTAATTCGATCGGGAATCGTAAAACGTCTATCCCAATGGCAATTAATGACTTAAAAAGTGAAGTCGATCACCAACGTACTATATGCCCTTGTGGACTATGTTAAAGTGACGAAGAAATCAGTTGCAAATAGATTCCTTGAAATGGGACATTGTACTGAACCTAACCCAAATTCCATATCGTTGTTTGTTACCCTCATCGAGCTAATGAGTTGAAACTGCTTTGAAACCTTATAAGCGGGACGCGTATGATTTTATTCGAATTACAACGGTTCCTTCTGGTGCCGGATAAACGTTTGGCATGTTCCTCTTACATTCGTGAACATACAATAACAGTACACGCAACAGTAACAGAGTACACTCGTGATGAAAACAATGTACGAAATAAGATAAACGTACAAAGATATAGGTATACGTGTCCTTTTCGAAAAACGTCACCATACGTATAAAGCAATACAAGCAGTTGCAGTTGCACGAATGTAAAGCTTTGAGGTTATAATCGATTAAATAATTGTAGGATCCTCCATGGTAATTTACCTTACACGTTATATATTTACTGAATATATCCATAGGGTCGCGTGGACTTTACACTCATTTCAACAAATCGACAGTAGCGACTGGTCGATTCAATGGAACAAAGAAAAAAGTACAATACGCCATTATTATTTACAAGCTTCTTCTGATTTCTTCTGTTATTTGTGTTCTGCAAATTAATGCGACTAAATATTAGGACGTTTGAGTGTAAAAGGAGATACAAGTCTTTCGGGACATAGGCAATTAACTGTAGATGCCTTGAGGGCAGCCTTAAGGGTTTTACTGCTCAATCGTAAATGTATTAAAAAAGAGCCCTGTTCTGTATTTTTGGAGAAACTTTTATTAGGATTTACCTATGGTGGAATTTCTATATATATATATAAGGGACTGCAATCTAAGGAAACTCGAATACGTATGTATAGAGCTTCGGTTTTATTTGAACGTTCGACTATCCGCGCATTTGCGATCGATAAGGGATTCTATCATAGAATTTTAGGAGAGTTACTATCGCAAACCATTTTATGAGCTAACGTGGAATAATAGATTGTTGATATTTACCTCGTCTGGGCTGACTGTGCGGCCTGCGCTGTCGTTGCGCAAGAATTCTGTCCTCCAGAATTAACAGAAGCAGGAGCACATAAATATGCCGAGAAAGTTCCATTTCATTGGATGATTAGTCGCGAGTGTTCATTTGCCAACTTCTTACAGAATTTCGATGATATTCTGTTACGTTGACACTGACACCTTAAGCAGCCGCCCAAGAGGCTCGTGATTTGGCGGGTCTTTCAAAAATATCTTCCTCCCGCGCGTTTCCTCGTTCAACAAAAAGTCGCAAGATACGCAGTGTTGTCTGTACAATTTTTAAAAGAAAAAAAATTGGCAAAAGTTTTTTAATATATGGATTATCTGAATCTTCCCGAATTTTAACAGTGCACTTTTACACTTTTACGAATG
Source organism: Hartigia nigra (assembly GCA_031001745.1). Classification (NCBI taxonomy): domain Eukaryota; kingdom Metazoa; phylum Arthropoda; class Insecta; order Hymenoptera; family Cephidae; genus Hartigia; species Hartigia nigra. Next base: position 3,420,304 of record JARPRG010000289.1, read on the forward strand.
ATTCTCGGATTTGTTACCATCGATATAATTCGCAAAAATTCATACGTATTACGTGGCTGCTATCGAAATTTATATTACTGAGCCCAAAGAATATTGGCAAAAATGTATACGGCGATTTTTCGCGACTCCCTCTCCCTCCTCCAACCAAGAAGATCTCTCGATCCTCTTTCAAAAGTAAGAAATAAGTAAGCTAATGTTTTCAACTTGCATTTTTTCGCATACCAGCATTTGGTTTCTTGTTAACCGACAACCTTGCTATCTTTGGCCGTCCGACATTTCGGTTGTTGTTTCTAGGATTAAGAGATTCTGAGATTTGCGAGCACGAAGCGTGTCGGCAAAGAAATTACACTTTTAAACAATGGGCCCTCCTGGCGATTGAACTTTTTTTCAATTATTTTTAATTATTTTTTGAATACCGCCGTCTCCGTTGCGTTTGATGCAACTGCTGCAAGCTTTTCATATAAATGAATTTACATTACGACATTGTTACACCGAATAATACCGTGCAGAAATTCAACACGCCTTTCATTTTTATTCTCATTCTCATTCGTCCAGCGCTTTCTTCGAAACCCGAGAGAAAATCTTTGTCTTTTTTTTTCACCAGAACCAATAAGAGACAAACCGCTCCTTTGTTATTTCAGTGAACTAGTTCTAATTCCTTGAGTAAGTAATAAAAATATCCTGAATCATAAAGCGACAATAGAATGAGAATCGCGGGGGCAGAAATATAATTTCCTGTTCGAAAACTTTGACCAAGTATAAAATAGTTCGGAATCGATACGAGTAGTGTATTCCCCGCCGATTACTCTCAAATTAATATCTAATACTTCTTGTCAATAAAATATATATTTGCCACGCCATTCCATCCTCTCTATTTAAATATTTCATTTTTCAAAGCCGAATTCATAACAGGAATTACCGATCGAAGGTATTCGCGAAGCTCACCGAATATATTCAGTGCTGTACGATCGACACTATGTGGCGATTGAGTGTATCCAAGTTCTCAATTCCAATAGAAGCTGTCGCGTCGCCCGAACCTGGCAGACTGGCAAACTGGCAGAACGTAGAGACATATAGTGAACAAGCAATAGACTACCTAGAACCCCACCGCTGCTGTCAAAGTGCAGGAAGCGTGGGAGGCAAAATGGAGGTTCAGAGCTAGTATAATTTTTTTATATTTTTTTCCTTCATACCTTCGTCCCTTTCTATATTCTTACATCCAGGTACGATGACGAAGTGTATTAATGTATTGAAAAAGAAATTATTTTTCATTCTCCAAATGATTTTTCAAATGGTTCCATTTTTATTAGCTCGTTTAGGCTATGGATCAACATTAAGATTTCAAGTTAAGATGCGATTTCAACGAGCAATTCAAACGAGTGTTAATCGTATACCAATTGTTGTAAATCAGTGTGGAAAAGTTTTTTTTTTCAGTCTCAAGAGACAAATGCATGTTAAGTGGCCTCGCCGTGCAATATGCAGTAAGTACAATATTACACGTGATAGATAAGAGAATACTTTTATGAGATTATTAATCGTCAATTACGAAATAGTTAATTACTTATTAGACTAAATTTCTTGAAAGTTTTATTTTTAGGTATACATATATTAATCGGTCAATGCAGCTTTTACTATTAAACTATTTGGTTTTGTACTCTTCACCTTGTTTGCCTGCTTGTCTGCTTGAACTACTGTACTGCACTTTGTCAAAGATCAAGGGTTTTAGTATACGAATTCAAACGACGCGACGAAAACACACGACCACGACCGACCACCTGCCCGACGACTTCGTCATGACCTCCGACCCGATATTACGCTAATTCATCGCGCACTGATGATTGCACGTCGTAGGTTGTTGGATTTTTTATATAACAAGCAGCATAAAAATCTATCAAAATTTCCATATTTCTTTAGCAATTCTTGCATTATTAAACTCCTTGGAAAATTTAACTACTGCCTTTTCTAGTCCAATTACACTGCGCGCGAAACATGCTGAGAAAAATGTATCTAACGATTAATACAGATTTAATTGTTTAAAAAATAATCTGTCCTCGTTTATCTCTCGTTCTTTCAAAAATTAATGATGACTCGTAAACTTATAAATAATTCTTAATGGTCGAAAGAAATAATAAACAATTTTACAGAAAGCATATATACGTGTGAAGTATCCGAGAATCAAACGATCTGTGCCGATTAATTAAATTTAATGAATCGCGAGCACTGAAGGTACGACAGGTATCTTTCACCTTCGATAATCCTATTTAACCGACCGATCGACAATCCGGCCGTACGAGACTGCCAAGAGAACGTGAAAAGCGTATGAGAGTTCTTGAAACGTCTCCCGTCGTTCCGTAGCGTCTAGTGGCCGTTTTACGGCTGTCGCGTTCCGATCCACTTTACGCTAACTTTGGCGCGCTTCGGCCACTCGGATATTTCCGTGAAAACTTCGTAAAGGCTCGTTCGCGCACGCGCACTACAACCACCTCCGAATCCCTTACAGGCGACACTACAATTGACAATGCATCCATCTTCTTAAAAGTTCAAACTATTCAGAATTAATTGGTTAATATTTTATTAGAGATCGATAAGTATTTACATAAACCTATAGCTCACACTGCATAAACTACAACTCTCGTTCTAATTATAACCAAGAAACAAGAATAGCGAAAAATGGTATTAACAATATTTTTCAAAATTGTTCCATATATTTTCCAAGAAGATTGGACAACTTTCAGTATTCATTGGTCCACTGTTGCAAACGTGCCGACAACCAATGAAAATAAGATATTACTCCAGCCGTCAGCGACGGCGTACACATTCGCTCTAGCAAATTATAAAAGTTTAAATAAAATAACTTCAGAATCGTATCCGTGGGCTGCTGCATGTACCTATGAAGGCATAGGATCACGAAGTCAGTGGTCTCACGCGTCGTGCAAGATCGCGCGCCGTCGGTTGCCATTCCGCAAGAAGTAACGTACATCCTACTCAACACGGTAGATACAGTGAGAAGCATGTTTATTCAAACCCATCTTATATCACATTTTCATACTAATGGACTTTTTCAACTTGACGAGTCCTGACTTCGTTCCCAACAACCATTGCCGCTTCTACACGTCTTTCTTACTTGACTTCCCGTCTTCCATCCTCTCTAACCTTCTCGCCCCATCCTGATCTTACCGACACTTACGCTGCTTACAACTTCTTTTCCGCTTCTCGCCATCGTCTTCGACTCCCTTCTTCTCCCCACTCCGCCCTTCTACCCCTAGCAGCTAACTTCGCTCGACGCGTCCAGAGTTTAACAAGATGATGGTTACAGAGATTATCTCTTGATTCTGCCTATTAATACATTTTCGGATTTAACTAGCGAGGGAGAGGGGAAATAGGAGAAGGGGAAGGCAGAATCTGCGACTTTCGAGGTCGAACCAACTCCCCCCCAGTGTGAAAATGCTTGAACGTCGAGACGCTCTCAAGTTTTAACGGTAAAATTTTCATTTGAAAACAACCAACCTTCATCCCTCTTTCCCCAGTCCGACTTACCCTGAATCGCATAGTCGTTTACATTGAAAATTTTCTACGGAATCTTAGGGGGTTTGAGGAGGAAGGGGAGTTACACAACTGAAGAAAGCTAACTGAATATTTCGAGTAATCTTTTATTATTATTTTTATTTCATTTGCATTCAAATATGTCTAATTTAGAGTACACTAATTGGCATAACACCTAGTTACTGCACGAAGGCAGTGATTGCATAATTTGACTGTAATTAATATATCAAATTCTTGATTTTTAATTGTAAATCAAAAAACGTCAAGTCATAACTGTTATAATGATAAATTTAATCTGATTGATTATTGTCTCTTGATACCAGGTAAACATCTACCTAATTATATCAGAGAACATGCATCGAGTCTAAGAGTTTTTAAAGCGTCAATACTCCTGCCTATTCCTGTTGCGTTCCTCATAAATGAAGTTACTGATATACCGCGTGTATTTATTAATAATACAATCCTGATAGTTCATGCATTATTGTCAAAATTAAGGAACAGTTTCAGTAAACGTTCAATTCTCTATATAAAGAAAAGTCATGGATTTCCAAATCAAGACATTCCTTATGACTGGCATAGCAGCTACTAACGAGTTCACAGCACCTGCGCCTGACTGACATAATAATTCACTTAAGAAAAAGATGAGAGTAACGACAGCTAGAAGTTTTTAGCGAAAATAACAATTTTCAGTTAAATTAGAAGAAATATTAGTGCGCGTTGAACCTGATTTTCAGAAACGATAAAAAAAAATTATTTCATATTTTTACATTTCGAAAGTAACTGCAACTTGTCATATTTCCTGTATCCCGTGAACTTGCATGTCAAGTTGCATATTGCATAGATTGCTGTTACCGTTTGGATCATAACGCAAAAACGGAGAAATTTCACATTAAAATGCATGGAGATGAGTAGTGCTAATGATTTCCAACAATTCCTTTAGGGTAAGAGCGATGTCGTAGTTAATTAATCACATGTTGAAAACATTTCGAAATTCTGTTACCACTTTTCGCGATGCCGACTGGTCGTAGTTATTATAGTTCAATGTGTATGAATTTGCCACTTGTTGTGGGCTTTCACGGCATGCAGACGATCTAATAGATTACGGTTACTTTAGAAATGTAAAACTATGAGATGATTTTTTTTTTGAATATACGAAATGGATAAAAATAACCCGTCCGAATTTAGCCCCCCAAGTTTAGATATTCGAACTTTTTTTTTAAGAATCGATTGCACATCTTTTACACACTTTTGCTTTCGTTTGCACAAGCTCTGTTTTCGAGATATTATAATTTCAAAATCATCCCCTAGCCCTCCAAGCTTCTCTATACGTGTTCGCTAACGTAGCATGGTAGCTGAGTGAAAACGTTAAAATATAAGTATGGTAATCTTGCTAAATTTCCTTTTTCGTTTAGGGATACGAGATCAGCGACGTTCAGGCCAATCAGATGCACTTTGTTGTGGATTCGAGGAAAATTCAGTTTTATCCCTGATCCTGTACGGAATATATCTTCAAATCATTGATAGGATGCTGGATGGATGTGCACGCTTCGCTCAATAGACCTTTTGATGTCTGCTAAAATTCCCCAGACTAAAAATCAATTTTCCGAAAAACTCTTTGAAACCAAATATCCCATGAACCATTGCGCCCGCAAGTGATCGCTTGGCTATAAGAAAAATCCTCAAAACCAGAGTCCATAGCTGCTGGCCAAAAGTAGGATTACAAGCCGTAGATAATTCCGAACGTTTCCAACCCCATTGACCATCGTTCCCACCCACCGCCAACCTGATAGAACCCGTTGGCGATAGCGAGAAAAGCATCGGTACACACTTTCTACTTCAAAATACCAACACGTAACGCCTAGCGAGAGACCGTAGGATCGTAACTCGCAATGGTGAGTCTCGTAAATTACAAAAAACAGGATTGCTCCGGTAATATCGGTATACGCGTAAAGGTGAATGTAGGTAGAAAGATATGTATTAAGGGAGGAAGAGAGGGGAAGGAGAGGGAGAAAAAGAGAGACAAAGAGAACAGCAAATAGTCGGGCTATAGGTCGCTAGGAAGGTATAAACAAGGATGAGAGAGAGGTCGCGAGGGTAGAGTGCTAGGGTCAAACGGTATGAGAATAGTATGACAAAAGAGAAGGATGGGAAGAGAGAGAGAGGGAGAGAGAGAGAGAAAGAGAATGAAAAGCAACAAGGATGAGAATACCAAGACTACATACCAGTACCAGTACTAGTTTCAGTACTGGACCAAGAGTATGGGGTGCCCTGGTAACGCCTACCAATCTGGTTCCCTTTGCCTCCTGTTGCTTATAGGGTCGCTTTCAGGCCAGGGGAGGTAAGGACACGGGGTTGGTTTAATTCCGTACAGAACAAGCTTAACGTCTGAACACCGAAAATGAATTCTAAAAAGCCCGCCGCGTTTATCCTTAACGAAATCATCAGCATAAAGGTTCTGACATGGCGTCGGAACGCGTAATCTGATTTGCGAAAATATAATCGACGCTAGATTGAAGAAAGACGGGATGCAATAGCTGATTGCACGAAGAAGTTGCAACGGTGCCGCGTGATCTATGATCCGATGATGTTGCGTCATACTTATATTTATCAATTTTATTTTTATCCCAAGATAAATGAATTATAAAGGATATCGACGTCGAATACCATATGTGGCATATCTAGCCCTGTATATCACAGTAATTCGTAAAATTATAAGGTGCGTTAAAAAATAAGTAACCGATAACGATACAATAGGTTGTAAATATTATTGCGAGCAATAGGTATATCGTGTCGAAGGGAGAAAAGAAATGGAAAAGCAGTCCCTGCAGACTCGATTATATCGTGAGTGGCGGATTGTGTTTAATTCGACATGCGTGCGCGTTAAACGTAGCCATTCCTTCTTCAGTCAGACCTCCCTTTAATGGCCGATCATAAATACGTCTACATGCGACCACGCTGGGTGCACGTTGTGTACATACGTATACCTTGAATAATACGAAAAACTCTATATACTTAAGGAGTTTGTAGTACAAACAAACGTAATCTTCACGTTAATGGATTCAGATATAGCGAGCACCGAGCTCCATTTACAAGGATATTTCTTTAAACTCGCAATAATACCTCAGAGGGTTGATAGTAAAATTACGAATTCTTCCAACAGTTTTCAACAGTTCGTTTACACAAGGTAAAATCTGATAATGACCAAGAACCAGAGATAATGGGGGCTGGCACTGAGCCCGGAAGAAGCGTATAGAAAACCCCCAAAAAAAGTAGCGGAAAACTTTCGATGGCCGATATAAGTATTTTTGTTATTTCAACATGTGAGTGCTTGTTTCCGTGGAAAGAGTCGTTTGTATACGTATATATAAAGGTTTTTGAAAACAAAAATTCAAAAAGGTAGTTAAAAGAGCGAAAAAAGAAGAAAAAAATATAATCCCACTGCATATTTACGTCGCGTTCCCTGCTCGTGCTGGACATTAATGTAAACAAGTTTAAAAGGACGCCGACACCATTCCTGCCGCTGATCGGCCGGCAATAATGTGTCTCCTAGGTAAGTCGCGATCGTACGATTTCACGCAAATGGCGTGTCCATTGTGGTAACGGAACACACGAACAGCTGGGGACATCGATACCCGATACGATCGAAACGAATTGTCGCATAGTTCTACGACACGCCAACCTGCATGTCTCTCTTTGTTATTCGACAGTCATTAAGCCCGATGCAACAGCCCTTAAACCCTACTGCGTTTTCACCCTTCTACTTATTCGCCTTGAGCAAGACACGTCTGTCTCAGTGCCATTAACATTCTTAATTAATTAATAGAATGTCGTGCAAAGTATACGTGACTTATTAAGCTATTCGTAAAAAGAATTTAGTCGTATATAAAACAACGAGTCGGTAGTTCAGAAACGTATATTTACAGTGTTCGATAAAGTCTAAAATAGATCTTGACTTTGACTATACTTTCTCTATTGACCAGTCTACGACGCGTCTGACCACGATTACCCTTGACTACTCAATTAATGTATAACCTTTATACAACTGTGTCGAAAAGTGTCCAACTCCACTTGCGCTTATGTTAACACGAAGTAATTTGTAAACAAGGATCTGTCGAGATAGCAAATATCTAAAAACGAAGAACATACGATTTCTATAGTCTCCAAAAATTCTGCAGTACTCGTAGAACTCGTCACTCGCCCGGCATCGAAAAATGACCTGTTACAAGGGACATAAACCACACGACATGCATATACAATAATAACGCAAGAGCGACAATACGCGGCCATTAGTGTAAAAAGTACAGTACTTGTGTACTGCTGAAGTAGTAATAAAGAACAACTTGGTACGTGCAGTGGATCTTGCTGCTTTATACGTACATAACAGCCAAGAATTGCATAATTCTAAAGGATTCAATTAGTTTGCCAAACCCTCAAGAGTATACAGTGCCACAACGTAATTTCGATTGGGAGTCCTTGAAAGTATAATAAATATCATATAATAAATAATTATCCTTATATTTGCAGGGCTTAGCACTTGTACCTTAAGAGCAATGGCGAAATTGATTAACCGCATTATCTGCACAATATTCCCTATACTGTCTACCTTTTACTTAAATATATATCCTAGTGATATGTACAGAGATACAGTTTAAACCTGAATAATATTCAGAACCGGCATGCTTGACGTTTGTCGTGGCAGTGCCTAGCGTGCCTGCCTGCTTGTCTACCTGCCTATCTAGTTAGCCTTATATCCTTCTTGGTTTTATCCTGTTCTATTCTACTTCCTTTCCTTATAGGAATCCAGATACTATATATCCCCCACCACTCATAATTGTCCTCATCCAAAGTATTACGAGGATCAGGTTACGTTTGTTTCTGGGCCGCGGGCTCATCAGCCACCCTCACTCCTCCCCTTCTCACCCTTCCGCGTTGCCCTAACCTAGTACCATTTTACTACTCGGTCCTTTCAACTGTACACAATCAACAAATTCTTGAATATTGATTAAGCATGCACATTACGAGGACTAGGACTAACATGCGCGGTGCGTGTCTTTGGATATTTATAAACGCCCAAAGGAATGGAACGAGAGACAAGTATTCTTGCTACAAGACAGCTAAATGAGCGGAACGGAAACGTAATTTGATTTATATGGCCTAACCCGTTTACTTTTATTTTGGCTTTAGACTTTATCCCTTCTTATCCACGTTCTACCTCTCGTCGACAAGATATCGGCATTCCGTAAATAATAAACTACCTCGAGTTGTTTAGAGAATCCATTTTGTTTGCGATTAGCAAAATCTGAAATACAAATGTGTAGGATAGGTGATGTTTTGTCTTTGGATATTTGCAGGTTTTGAAGAAGAGAGAGTTGTTTCTTGATATCATATCTTATCGTCAATGTGAAAATTCGATTTTTTTTCTGGTATTTCAAGAAGCCAGAGAGGTGGCGATCAAAGATCTCATCAAGAAGGTACGTGTGAGCGCAATTGAGCAGCGGGTCACATTGACTGACTTCCGGGTCGCTTCCACGTTGTTGACTACGATGATCCTCGAGAGCTGCGCGAAAAAAAGGGTAGAGAAAAAAGAAAAGGCCCTTGAGTTTTGAATATTCATTAGCGTCCTCGTTGCATAGCTTTGCATGACCTTATTCTTTCGTTGAAAACCCGCGGACTTGTCTTCGTCTCTCAGAACTAAAGAGAGGATCGACGATAAGAGGATTTTCAACATGTCAGATAAAATTTCCCAAGTTCCTTCAAGAAAGTCTCCCGGGAAATCGTAGACTGCAGGGGTGTAGCGGCCATGTGGCAGTATATGTTATCCACGTGGGTGAAAGTTGAAATCGTGGCTATGAGAGTTATTGATTTCCGGTGTCGGTAAGTTAGGAAATTCGTCCAAGAACTGTTACGCATTGTCGGTAACTCTAACTGTTACAGTTTCTCACCAAGAAGACACGGTCGACCAATGGTACACTCAAAAGCGCAGGAGATACATTTGAAGGGTGAAAGTGACAACAAGTAATTTTGAGTTTATTACAGTTCACGACTAACTGGTTGAGTGTATCTCATCTAAGCTAAGACTTTGACTCACAGATGGCAGCATACTCGATGACACGATTACGTTCACTCGTACCACAGCTGATACGCAGAATGTGAATATTTTTCAGTTTTTGTTAACAAAAAATATGGAGCCATTGTATGGGTGATATCAATCTTCTCCAATTTGTTTTTAATATCAACAGTGAAATGGTAAAAATCAAGTAATAGTGTCTACGTGTAATAGAAGTATCATTTTGCTTAAAATTAATTAATAAAAACTTACCGGGGTAGTTGCAATCTCTTTCATCGCTACCGTCCTGACAATCCTCGGAGAAGTCACAGCGTTGAGAGTCCAAAATGCAACGTGACACGTCACAGGCGAATTCTCCAGAGCTGCAGCCTAGTAAATTACAATAAAATTTTTAATTAGTATTAAATTAAAAAATATAAATTTTAAATTCTACCGTCTTTAAATATTGCAAAAATATGTAATCAGCTCTGTTTTTCAAAAACTTCCTGACTTTACGTACGGAAGAAAACTTACACAGATAGAAATTACCAAAAAAATTAATTAGTCTCATAGTTTCTAAATCTCAAAATACAATTAGCGCCTGTAATTACAAACAGATTCATCCAATGATAACTGTACCTTATGTATCATTGAAAATCTTCATGAACTATAAACTCATGTAATATCTACAAATAGTATTTTAAAGATCAATATCTACAAACATTGATATGTCTATTTAACAGACCACTAAAAAAGCACAGTCACTTTTAATCACACAAATGACTACGGTACAAGAACAATGACAAAAAAGCAGAAATTATCGAGAAGTAAGTATAGAAAGAAAAAGCTTAGAAACAATGATAATCAGCGGCATTTCTTCTAGTTGAATTATGTTTTCCTTGAAAGCTGCTTCAAACGGCAAAGATAATTTTTGTAATCTGTAGAACACTTTTGTTGGACAGGTCGTACCTGGGTGAGGACAACCGACTTCGTCACCTCCGTCATCGCAGTCTGGCGAACCGTCACACTGCTGAACGGAACATATGTAGCGACTTCCGTCACGACAACGTACAGTGTCATCGGCACGACACTTATCTGGCGGTGATCTCGTGCTTTCGGGAATCTCAGTGCTATAGTCATCGTAATCGTCAGTCGGAAGCTTCTCGCCGTTCACTTGATCCACATGTTCGGTTGATTCTGTCGGTTGGTATGGTTCTTCGATCTCTTTACTTCTTACTGGTGGTTGGTACGTAACGTAATTATGTTCGCGCGAAATCGGTACAAGATTCGGCTCAGCTGTATTTATATTGGATACGAAAATCACGAAAGGATAAGGACATAAGATCATTAGAATTTGACAATAAAGTTTTAGCGTGGATAATTATTGGATTAGGAGAAACAGAAAAAAAAGGATCTTTCGTTAGACAATGGATGTAGTACAGTAATCCCAAAAGATGCTTCGTGTTCGTGAAAATACAGCAAAATTTATATGTTGAATTATCACGATACACGGAAATGAGGTATAAGTGGTTATAGAATGAATATGACATTTACTGCGGCATGCATGACGATATCACATAGAAAATCTAATTCCGGATTGAAAAATGATAAAATTCTCAAAGAAAATGAATTATTATACAATTTCTTTTAGTGAATTTTGCTCTACTTTAGAGTACAAGTCCTAGACGAGACGTAACAACGTAAAATAGAAGTAGATAATTTTTATTTTTTAAATTATTTTCTATTTTTATTCTGTTAATGTGATTCTTTTGAATGAGAATGATTGAAATTATTCCATCCCAATTTAATGATCGGTTAGAGACTTCGAGACTTGTGGACTTACGGTGAGTCGTCGGCAAAGGTAGATTCTCATCGTTATCTCTACGACAATCCAATTCGTCAGATCCGTCACTACATTGTGCAACACCGTCACAACGAGAATCTAACGGGACGCAGGCACCATTTCGACATGTGAGCTCAGACGTTTCGTCGCATGTCAAATCCGTTCGGCCATCGACTGATTTGTGTTATCAAGATCGCAAGTAATGTTTCACATAACCAAACGTAAAGGTAGAATCGGTACCAATTTCGTATAAAGTCACCAGGCAAAATAAAATAACATGTAAAAAAAAAAAAATTTCTATAAACTATGTAAATATATACAGATATATACATGTAATTATTACCTTACATTACATTCATCGTGCAATTCTACTTTGATCTAATAGTAAATTAAAAATTCAAGAAACAGCTTATAATTGCAAATAATTAAAATAAAACTGAATGACTTTCTTTTGTAACCTTTTGTACACAAGCAATCTAATTCTGCGGAATCAAATGAATTGTACGAAAAGTAATAGCAATTTGTTACCTTCAAAATGACGGAAACTAAATCCATCAGGTCGTACTTGAATAGATCCCAGAGTGTGTAGCTCAAGTTGCTTTTCAATAATAGCCTGCACTTCGCTAGCATCCGTATAACTTGATCCGACATCAATTTTGACTTGCGATTTGAATGCATCGGAAGTCGGTCTAAAAGATTGAGATGACGAATCATTGTGATAGAAGATAAAATTAATAAAATCCTGAGTATTTAAAAATAAATTATTATCAATACATACAGAATCATAACGACGTTAGCAAAATGTTTGTAACCAGGAATATGTTTCTTGTAAAGTTCCTCGACAGCTCGTGTCAATTCGCCAGCCAATTCTCTGTATTCCTCGCTATTTCTGTCCTCGTATTCTCGTCTGAATGGTTCAGCAACCGTAAAAGTTATACGATAGAATCCTAAAATTGAAATAGCATAGGTCCAATTAATCCTCCACAAAGATAACAACTTCCGTTAATTAATTGTCTTATTTAACTCACGTTCTTTTCCAGTGTGATGCGGAGTTTCCGTAATAGGAGACACCCGTTCGTCTCCATCAATTCCTCCACCATAGGAGCTACCTTCGATTTCACCGGAACCACCAAGATCTTCATCGTCAGTAGTCTCGTACCTGGGTGAAGGTCTCCTACCTTCAGCAGCGTTACCGACACCTTCACGTTGCTGCATAACAAAAGGAATGATAATATACAATGTATAAAACATTTATTTCTGAAGAGTTGTAACATATTTAAATGTAAATAGAGGTCTATTACGCGCGGCAACCCAACGCCTCATAAACGATTAAAAAATTATTTTATATCGATATTTTTTTAAGTAACGACAATCTGTCAGATTGACTGTAGACTGTGAATCAGCAATCGGCAAGTTTACATACATCGAACTACGATAGTGACGACCGATTGGTATCGCGAAAAACGATAATATTTCTCATATAATTTGGATATACGGTAAATTAACTCTGGCATGAATTCTTATACTACAAAAATATTACCTCGCCTTCCAAGGCCTCCACCTCGGTCTGGGAACTTTGAGGAACAATTTCATTGTCCTCCTCTCCGCTCTCACGTGGTAACCTTTCCAAATTCTCTGGTTTAGTCTTATCAACGTCCTGGTCCGTTAAATTCTGCTGATCCGGTGCTGGTTCAGTCTCTGTAAATTAAAAAAAATTATAAATACATATGATTTATGATCATACCAATCTAACTTGAAGTGTCACGAGAATATTTGATGAGATATTTATACCTTTTTTCACTTCTGTAGTGGTCGCAGTGGTTTTCGTCTCTTCTGGAGAAAACCAATCGAATAAGCCTCTCTTGACTCTTTGAAAAATCGATGGCTGCAGTTGCTTCTCAAACAACGGAATCTCCACAGCAGATGATCTGCCATCCTGGTCGAATACCAAGTCATCGTTCTGTAAAAGGAAGAATTGACGATTGAATTATAATTTCAAATAATTACTATTCATTATCAATTATATCTAGCCACAAAAGGTCCAGATCATTAAAATAAATAAAATTTCCATGTCGCATAAAAAGATTTCAAGGATCCCATAGAGCAATGAATATCCGTTGAGTTTATGAATTTCATGATCATGCAGCATCCTGCTGCACAGGGGCTTTATGAGGTCGTGAGTTTGACCCGAGCCTTAAACCGACCACATATGTATTACGTATGAGTGGCTGAGCATGTGTTTCGATGACTCTATCCTTCAGTATCCTCACGTGCCACTCATAAAGAACCAATTCCCACCTAAACACACGATATAAATTCAGGATCGGAGAGCCATTCTCCTAGCTTTTCGCACTGATTCCTAAACCGGGCTCTCCGAACTGGCCGCTCGGTATTCGCGGGGACTAGAAGGTGGTTGCAAGAAAATGGAGAACCCTTGAGAGTTCAGGAAATAAAGTAACGTTGCACTGGATAATTGCGTCAAGCATCTTGGATCAACTTTTTCCTGTAGTTTCTTGTATAGCTTAGTAATACATTGTTCTTATTGTCAATTACCATTGTACATTTAGAAGTTCAAAGCCTAAAACTACCCAATGAATTTGCTTTATCTTTTTCCTTTTGATTTTCAATCGTCTAAAGACATCTTAAAAATAGCAACTGGCCAAACGCGTATCTAGCCTAAAACCAAACTATTTCGCAGTACCATAAATCATACGAAATCGGTAATCCGATTGTATAAAATTCAAAACCTTTTGAACGCATTATAAAATTGGAAAAATCTAAAATTTTCACATAACTTAAATCACCAGTGAAAGAACAAAAGAATTTTTTTTTTTTCAAAATGTCTGTTATTTATTAAATAGTCTAGATGAACATTGAAGTCTTTTAAATAAGTGATTTCTATTCGTCATAACATTCCTTCATAATACAACACTAAAAAGGTATTACACCTTGCAAAAAATGGCGCGAAGAATATCTTGAATTTCGTACGCTTCTGCAATGTATCTTATTTCGCCATGCGACCGGAAGTTCCTGCCGTCAGTAACATCCGCTGCGTGAACAGAATAACAATACTTAAGTTCTAACGTAAAACATGGCTCAACATGGTCCATCCGTTAATATTGACTATTTGCAGAAATCTCATGGCTCCCATACTGCATTCCACATTGGATAGACATACATATATAGATATAGGAGTAAAGTTAACCCTCGGGATAACATAAAACGGCTGACAGCCGGTAAGTCATTAACATAGTACGTTTATCTTACATAACGTCGAATCCGGATTTAATGAGGATATCGACATCGGATTACGTTTATTAATGTAAACTGAAAAGTAGAGCTAAATATTTGTGTTAATGGTCGCCACTTCCCGGTATCTACGGACTCCGGCATGACCGACAGACTCACTCTTTGGCTTCTATATATACAAAAGTGTACACGAATTGACGAAGAGTACACGAAGAGACGGCAAATTGTAAACCAAACCAAATATGGCGTCGAACGTCATAAGATACTGTATAACAAAAAGCGAAATTCTACTTGGCAATAACTTACGGGAATTTATTTATTTTAATCTATAGTCCTTATCGCATGAGCAACAACGCCGACGACCAAGGTGGTAGCTATATATATACATATGTATGTATATACAACATATGGAAACCAAGATGTCTAACGTAAATTTCAAGTCATCGTAACGGCGAAATGAAACTTGAAAAAAGTTTTTATCTTACATATAGACCTCGGTGGACCATTGACCCCGCTCGTGACCTTGGTAAATAATCGCGTGACTCAAGACACTATCGATAGATTCCGTATACGGTAAAACAAAAATGCGGACTGTAAAACCGTATATGCTTATCTTTTTGGTTTTAAATTACATCGCGGTGGCGAGTTGACAACCGCGAAATATAAAGTTCAAATTCGTAGCCATCTTTGTCGTCGCGACGACTTGGTTATTCCGGCTGAGTTTTATACGGGATTTCCTGGCTAAGTCCACTCTATGATCCTTCCACGGCAAAGTACGTGCTCATACCTGGACAAAACATAGTTTTCCTTTATCTATGGTCGAAGAATCCTTAAAACTTGGGTATAAGGATAAAGGAAAATGGCGGGCATGCATATGCGAGTATGATTCTATACAAATCGTGAATTTCAGGAATGTCATTATGATTAAACGAATATTCCAGGACTTTTATTTTCACGTGGTAAAGTAGGCCACGTTTACCGTGGCACTCATAACAGATAAGAGAATTCCTTCCATTCCCTGGTTTCTTCTGTTCTCTCACTCTTTTGCTTACGCATATTTATCCATGTGTGTATCTTCGAGACCTTATCTCATTAAGCGTACACGTATGCGATGCGCTTGATATTCCTATGAGGATCCAGCCGTTGCTAGTTTAACATACCAAAGAAAAAAAGAAAATTCAATGAAAAAATAAATTGCTCAAAATGGTTTATTTATTGTTGAATAGAGTTGATCAGATTTCGAAAAAAAAAAAACAAGATATTTATTTTTAGTCGTTTTACAACCTGGTTAGTTAACTCGAAACAAGCCTCGCGAAACCATGTGCCAAGGCAGGCGTATATGGTAGGCGTCGGTGGTAACAGGAGTATGACGAACTGATGCCGAAGAAAATCTTTCGAAAAGGATCCGACGGCTTTGATCCGCCGCGCTCAAAACTTGCACAACTGTTAATACTGGCACGTCGACAACGGGGTCTTTGCGCGAAAGCTTGGTGGTAATTACCGTGAAAGTTTTGTCGCAAAACTTCGAGCCTTACGTAAGGGTCTTCACCAACGAGAGGTATACGACGTGGACAAAAGGACGTCGGTCGACGACAAGCGTTGCTAAACGCACGATCTCACGATTTTGAGGGAGGCCGCGAAAACTCTTCTTACGGAAGACAATAAAGTGGAGGGGAAGTGGAAAAAAAAAGATAAAAGCAAAGTCGCCACTGTCCCACGATTATGAAATTTTATTCAAGGAGAATCACAAGAGAGGTCAATTAATGATCGTCTTCAAGTACCATCAGGCAAATGAGGCCGTTCAACTGCAAGTAAAAACCAGATCCAGCGGATGACTCACCGTGAGAAACTGGTCCTGAAAAATTGCTATACAGCAGCCTTGCTACACGTTAATCGCTCACGCATTGATATTGACAGCCGGCAGCGTGATGTAGGCCAAAGTTACATTTAAGAGTAAAAGAGTCAAATGATTGTGTCCCGTGTTCAATGACGTAAGCATAACACATAGCTAAAAAGATCTACATGAAAAGTAGCTTGACCTAATAAACGGTACCAGTAGGTCATGTCAAATGATTAAAAGCTGGGTTAATCTGATGCTGATCATTGAAAGAGGGATTCGAATTAAAGGAGACCTGAATTGCCATACTCTTTCAATCTAGACTTTTCCTCGTAACCATTTTTATACAGTACTTATCCGTATACGCAGATGGATAAGATCTTTAAAAAATGTTTACATGGTGGCGAAAAAAAAAAGAACCGTGATACCACGATTTATAATTAGAGACTGGACAATCTACAGGTCAGACGCCGTAGATAGTCGTATCGTCTCGCAAGCGTGTAAAGACAAATTTTCAATGGCCTCTTGCGTGAAAGTAGAACTGGACCGAGACGCGATTGCGGAAAAAAAAAGGAAAAATGAAACAACAAAAAAGATAAATCTTCGCTGCGGTTTATGCGAGAATCAAAGAGTACACGTATACGCCCTGAGGCTATAAATCCAGGCAAACTGCAGTAAGATACCATACCATGGAGTCATTACTGATTTATACGATATTGTAATGAAACCATTTATATTTGGAAAGGAAAACATACGTAATGGATCTACAATTTATACTTAGCATCGATATACTGGTGTAAGAAGTCACTTCACACATCACGTGCTAATTACTATATGACATAAAAAATCAGCATAACTATAAAAATATACATGGACATATACTATTGCCTAGGTTAGGTTAGGTAAAAAAATAGTGAAACAAATAATCTTTCGGAATAAATCATTAGCATCGTATTACGTAATTAAAGGTAATAAGAAAAAAAAATGAGTTAAAAAATAATAACAAATTAACCCAGCTATCCTTACGTAAGGATTCGCATGGAAGAATCTCGAGTTCGAGATGCGCCCTAAGGCCGATAACAGTGGTAAGGGTACGTGGGGGTATGTATAGTATAAGTATGATAGGCGGTTACTATGTGTGCAACTACGAGGAAAGTGGAATAGGGTGGGGGCTGAGATGGGCAAGAAAAATCCCCAATTTAAGGGACTTCTCGGTGGCGTCAACTTAACGAAAATATACGTTGGCCCGTCGGACGTGCGGGGGTTGCCGAAGAAAAGAGTCCAAAGAAGAGAGGAGGCAAAGGGGGACCGATCGTCTTTTGTCTTAAGCCGGGGTATATTAATGTGAAGAACATGTTACAAGAGAGCAGCGTGAGACTCGCCCCTTTGGAATACTAACGAGACCCGCCAAATCTCCCGACGGAAGACCTCGTTTAACCGCGCCTTTGCATTTTAACAGCCTCTCACCAGCAGGAGCAACTTCTTTGCTTTTGCTTCTTCTACTTCCTCTAGCTCTACTGCTGCTTATACTTCTTATGGTTCTTCTTGATATTCCTCGCATACCGGTATAGCGATCTTTAGCTGAGGAGTCAGTCAATTTGACCTTGTCGAAACTATTAACCGGTAAACTTGCTAACTTTCTTCCAATTTCTTCTTTTTGTTCCTCCATTTCACTTCCTTCCTTCTTTCCCTGACTTTTACCAAGATGGCTACTACCTTAGCATAAAAGCTCCTGAAACTGGTCCAAACGAATTTCGAATTAAGTAAGAAGCTTTTATCGCAAAGACTCTCTATACCGAAAGTCTTAGTGTTATCAGTCTCGTATACCGATGGACCAAGGTGACATGAACGATCTTCTTGGCAACTATATAGCGAAGTAGAGATACCACGTGCCATTCTTCCCACTAGTTTCGTCCAAGCCGCATGACGAAGACTCAGCTAGGATGATCTTATATGAACTTTCATATCCCTCGCGGCTGACGCTTCTCAAATAATGCCACCCCAATCCTCTGGACAGCGGAGATTGTCCACTAGTAAATTGCGGAAACTCAGGTTGGGAATGACTTCACGAAAAAAGGAAGAAGTCTGAAAAAAGAGACAAAGACAAAGACACGTCGTCTCGTCAGACACTAAAGCTCCGAGCTCCTAGTCGGACAGTGTAGAAAACTTAAAGACTGTATTAGGCAAGGCGAATAGAATTTCTCTTGATTCTTCTTTTCCCTAAGGATGCTGCAGAGTCTCTTTGGCAATCTATGATGATTAATTATGTCACTCCATTAACGATCCTTAGAGTCCAAAGCATTCGTATACCTCAAACAGTCCAGAAAAGCATCGCTATGTAAATGTAACTCTTATCAGCATAGTCAAAGCCATATAATATTCTTGTTCTCAATGGAGATTACACCTAAACACATGTTCCTACTGCCAAGATTGGTAAATGAGCACGTTATCCCTGTCTTATCCATCATCCGGCACTTGGAGCCAAAGCCGAGATCTTCCGAGATCTCCCGAGATCTCCCGAGCACCTTTTTTCTTACCCCACCAACCCACGCGATGAAACCCGAGGCGATGAGTGGCGGACTCAACAAATCACGAAACTCACTTACCACTTACGACCCCACAGGGGCGCTCACGTCGCGTCGAGACACCCTTAGAACACTTGGCAACCCCTAAACGTCCCACTAAACGGCCCGTTAAAGTTTTCCCCGAATTACAGAATGACTCAGTCCCCAATCTCGAACGTTGTGACACTTACACAAATTACCAATAAATTTATCACTTTTCCCTTCACTCATAAATATACACGTGATAACAGAATTTACATATCTAAGGCCTTAACAAGCATCCTGCGATCGGCAAGCATAGACGCCAAACAAAGACGTTCTCTCGGGTATAATAAGATTATTCAAAATAATTAATATTACTCAATCACCGTAAATTCTGCTTCTACCACTTAAACATACTGTTATAAACGGTATGCCTACAATTGTTGTTATTACATTTACAATCTTCACCATCTTATTTGTCATAATAGCAATCTCTAATTCTACTATTCACACAGTACCCAAAAGTACATGTAAAATTTCAAATGCTGATTAAAAAAATTGTTTTAAATCAAAGGACACAAAACGCCGATTATCAAGTGTATCGTGTGTTAAAAAAAAAAGTGAGGGAAAGAGAGAACCACTGACGTCGTCATGATACGTTTCAGACGACGATCATCGTCTCGTTTTACGCGAGCAAAGGCCTGACATCCGTGTGCTAGCAATAACATTAGAAGTGCGGAACGCCTCGGGCACAGAGCGTCGCGCATACGTATATACATAAATACGTGCATGGAAGCCTCGTCATTTGTTAAATTTAAATCTGTCAGAGTAGGGTATATGTGCTTTAGAGCCGTATGATTTCTGAAAATGTTTATTATGGTGCGCGGATATAGGATTGTTAACGTTACTTTACAGTGAAAAAAATGTAAGACCTGTTAAACTAGGTCGAATTTGCAGGAATCGCACTCGCCTTTATTCCTGTTTATTCCAGCGATCAGCTACCTTCCAGTATCTGTTATATTGTAGGTCAACGAATTCCATGAGCCTGGGCGTTATATTTACATTGAAAACACTAACCACCCTGATCTCCTATAGTCGTCGATACGTGGAGCGATATATAAATGTATAATGGACCATTTCCAAGAGATACAGTAGAATTCCACAAGATTTACTTTTCGCTTCCGAAAACAAAATTTAGCCTAAACGAATTCCATCCTGGATAAAGACTTTCGTTGTCGAGATCCATTCGAGAAAACCTTTCTCGTGGATAAGTTAAGCTGCGGTTGACAAATGTCACGTTTGTTTTATAATTTTGTTTTTTTTTTTCTTACGTCATTTCATGAAAAATATTCTGGCACAAAGGAGACAGTGTTCCTGACGAGTAACCCAGTGTAACTTCTGTAAAGCGTATCAGCAAAGTGGTCATATTTTTTTATTTGACAAAGTCAAACAATTGCCTAAACACTTCCGTTCTCCTGAGAATTTTATACTGTAAAGAAAAAGATACTCATTACAGTATATTTTTTCGAAAGTTAAGTTACACATAAACGATTTCCCGTTTGATACCGTCGTTCTTGGCAGAGAATGATCGAGATTACACGTTGAGGGATACCACGTCCTGGATACTGATTAACTTTTATTTATCTTGTACCGATTTGCATCCGTTTAACCAAAGAAATCCTGGAAACAGTACTTTCCTGCGGACGCTATATTTTTTTTCATAAAGAATCATTCTATTATTTTTAAAGGACGATAATGGGATTTAACGTTTCGATATAAATCTCAAGAATACTTATCACGTTTACTTCCCTTTGTTTGATCACAATTAAATTAAGAAACTGATGGATCTAGCTACTAGTCGAAAGAATCAAAAGTCACTTATATTTTGTCAATTGACAATATATCAATTGTCATGCATATAGAAGTCTTAATAAATTGTCATTAACCTCATAGCCCCTTGAGAGTCAACGATAAATATTTAATTTTCTACAGCCAAACTTATGTACGCACACGAAGCGATTGCACGTGCTGTGACGTCACTGTAGCCGCTAAAAATGTCCGATTGTGCAACAAACCATCCATTCGGTTACATCGTCGAATACCAAATGTGTTTTTCATTATTGACTTGTTAATTTCGGCCTCGACGTGGTAGATCATCAAGGCAAGTTCACACCGTCCAGTTGAATTCGACCAGACGCCTTTATATAACCATAATAAAAATTTGACGCAAAACAATAGCAACTATATTAAAAACAAAGGAGGTAAGAATTGCTTGCTTACTTATATGAATTTTCAAATAGCCCGCGCCAGAGACGTTCGCCAATGTCAATGACCTTCAACGCACGGACGACTACTAATGACGAGTATTCGCACCCCAGGGTCAGACATCACAAGTCCGTTGACTGCTAAACAATCTCTAACAGTATCTGTCTCCGATATCCAGACAGTCTGGATATTATTCAGCCAAAGCAGCGTCTTACCAGTGTCTTCCATTAGAATTCATATTGAACGTACCACGTGTATCTGATTTACGTATTTAGTTAATGCTTCTTACCTTCAGGGAAAATCTTGTTAGTAACGGCCCTAATGCTCACGTGAGATCATTAAAAATATGACATAAGGTAATTACACAAGCATAGACTATAAGTCCCGAGGCAAAAATCAGACGAACGACTCGTACAAAAAATGATCCTGTTATTATAATATCATCTGGCGTCACGTAGAGCGAGGCTTCGATGCGTGAAGCAAACCCGCACGTGGGAAATAAATATTTTTTTTAAATGACGCCAGTAAGTTGTGTGTGAGTAAATGGAGATCAAAATTCCAGGACGAAGAAGAAACATTCTTAGGACTTCTGATCGTGTTAAAAAGTAGGAACTCAGGAACCTGAAACGCGAGATCTTTAAGACGGATCCATGCGTAACGATTCAAAGGTACGTCGAGTTAATATTTCTAGAAAGAAGAAAATCGTACGAGGATAAATCTTATATATTAAGAAAGGCATACGCGTGTGAATGGTGTATGACGTAACTTGGACTTCTTTGAAGAGACAAAAACTGCAGTGAATATTTTTTAGCAGTTATTTCCACAAGAAAGGGTTTGAAAAAAGTAAAGTTCCATTGACAAACCGTAATTATCGAACGTCTGGTTTTGGCTTCTCTTCTTATTCGATGTGAGACAATTGATTATATTTTTATTGACCAAGAACGGAATATTCGTTTCACATGCTCCCCGAGGAACGTTCAGGAAAAAGTCGCAGTTTGATGGTATAAAATCATTTATTGCAACCGCCACGTGACATTCATTCTTCAGTCATAAAAAAGCTTCGAGCGTCCAAAAAAAAAACTTCCGACCAAAGCTTCAGATTTTTTAACAATTCTATCCCATTGGCCAAGGATACCTCTCGTATGGATTCACCATTTTTTTTTATCATACCAGCTAACAGATAAACCCTGCAAACTTGGTCAAAATTTCCTTTCAGCAAATAACTTCGTGACTACCAACGCTTTTGTTGACGTATTTAAAAAAAAAAAGTCACGATTTATCCTCAATATGGATATTTTGTTAGTTCCATATTTTATCAGGCTTTTTTTAGCAACTTGTTGATGCCCAACCTATATGTATTATACACTAAATGCGCAATGAAATCTCATACGCTCTCTCGAGTAACCTGTTTCGCAATTAAAGTGAGTGAAATTTAGTCGCGATCCCTTGAAAGTATAAAGGCTTACACGCAAAGTGCAAGGGTACCGTTAAACCATGAGTAAATACGTAGTCAGCTAGATCGAAACTCGACCAGATTCGACAATCGTTTTACACAAAGCAGAAAGAAGACTCCCGGGAATCTCGGCAATGGAGTAAATAGACGCAACAAAAAGGGCAAGTGCGGACTGTAGGCGTGTTGCAAGAGCCCTCTTAAGTTGGCACCCTTATTCTCTCTCTCTGTCAGTCATTTGTACGATATATATATATATATACACCGAGCTAACCATCACCCTTTCTCCTCAGAGCACAGCAGAGCAGCTTACCATGAAACCAGGCCTAATAGTCTATTGTCTAACATCCAAGCGACAAATCCTCATCCCGCGTTCCCATCTCGACGACTCCTACTCTCACACGCTTCACCGCCAACTACATTCTTTGCTACGGCTTTGACCGAGTATTCTCTCCTTTCTTTCCTCCTCATGCAGCATTCTTATAGGTAAAATCGCAGTTTCTTTTTTACCTCAATAAATTACCCATTACACAGGACTATTCCGTAGCAAAGCAATTCAAGATTTTCTACAAGCATCATAACAGTATGAACAAGCCGAATAAATTTCCATATGTTTTTTGTAGCCGATAATATATTCGTATAAGAATGACAATTTTTGTGACTGAACGATGACGATCCCTGTGAATTACGAAACTTAAATAAAATGTTAAAAAATCGACTACGATGATCGCTCCTTCCAATTTCAGTGATAGAAGCCAGTACAGTCTGATCTATAAGTTAGAATCAGCAGTTGATAGATCAGACGTAAAATTACGCGACGAATTTAAAAATTAACATACTAATAATTAACATACGTATGTAATTCCTATACGAGACGACTAACCGTGCATTATGTTACTCGCGGTGCGTTAACGATTCACATATGTTAATGTCGCTTTCGATATGCGTGTGACATAAGAGACGACGTAATCGGAATGCCTATTGGAAAGAAGGTACGCACGTACCACGCGTTCTGTACCGCAATAGGGATGTAGCCTGGCTTAAAAGTCAGTGCAATGAGAATGAATTCCTTTAAAGTCATATTCACAGTCCGGGTTTTCGCTTTCGTGTAATTCATAGGAACGCCAGCGTCAACTAGGCCTATAGCAGGGCGTCCTCCGTTTTCAACGCTTCCGCAGCCGACAATTGACGTTAATTGTACGAGAGGGCGATACACCATGTGTACGTACCGTTACGCTGAGTCTAGACACCGGTATTTCCATCTTTTTTTTTAACCTCTTTTCACCCTCCATCTATCCCCCAGAAGAGTTTCCAGGCAGATCAACTTGCAACGGTTTGACACCCATTCACAGCGATGCCAACCGCGCAAACGAGAGCGTCGCGTCACCGCTGTTTATCCCATTTAAAAAAGCTATATTCTGTCTTTCGAGAAATTAAAGAAAGAAAAAAAAAATTCAACGTGACAAAACGTTACTTTACCATGGCGGTTAGTCATACCGATGTACCGTATGTGGTAAGCGTCGCCCTGACTCTAGTAGCTAGGGTGATATAATCACGATGCGAGATAAAAGGATTCGTTTGACGGTAAAATCGGTTTCTGGAAAAGTCGCGAACAGCCATACGAAAGGGGTTCGGATAATCCTTTCCCTTGAAAAGCCCTCATCGAAAGATCTCCCATCCACAAAAACCTTGAATCTAACGCAGTGCATTCCGCGGAACATTATCTCGTAGATAACCTAATAGGCATCTACTATATAGTATACCCTCGGCGTTAGGTTTCCAATTATGATCCAATTTGCGAAAATTTTCAGGGTAGACTATAGACAGCCATTACCGATCTCGTTATTAACGGCAGAACGCATATACAGCGTCAATTATAAAGCTTACGCGAGGGTTGTGCACTAATAAAAGTACATAGGAACAATCAATTTTACCAAGTATATCTAAGTATGAAATAAAGTAACAAAAGAGCAGTACCTATATTGGATTTATTTCATCGCGTTATTCATTGAAAATTAATCTTAATAAATTAAGCATCGTATCACGTATTATATCAATAATACGAATACGGCATTACGCGTTCTTATATTTAGAATATTACGATTCGATGGATAAGACTATTTCTCCATGTTGAAACTAGTGAATGAATGGTATATGAAGATTAACAACGAGGACGTTACGTATATGCATATGCATTGTGTATCGCGATGCATATCTAAGTGCATATGCATTTTACCGTTAGATGTCATTGTGCCATATGTGACTCTATTAGGTATAGCAGGATGAATATGGGGGTTAGGTCAGGTTAAGAAATTAAGTTAAAATCCTAATCAATCAAAATATTAGCCAGCATAAAGAGAAAATCTACGCATTATTTATATTCCATTAAGGATCGATTAGTGTATGTGTGTGTGTATATATATATATATATATATATATATGCAAAGGATCGATTTCAGGACCAAATTTGGCAATCGACGTTTCTACTGTAAAGATAACATGTATACCCAATCGACTAATTTGGATATCAGATTGAACCATCTAATCCAATGAATAGCTGATCAGAGATTCTCCATTGTGTTGAATACACGTGTATATCCACTCCGCGAAGTGTCACATAAATAGAATGGAATTTTTTTAGGAAATTCACTTAAAATTAGCATTTCTTTTATTCAGAACTTTTTTTAGTTTCACCCCTTTATTTTTCTTGGTCTGCTATATCAGTACGTTGTGCAAGAACTGGACGTTGATTGTCGGTTTCAGTAGCCACGAGGTCACTGGCTCGAACGCCCCATTAAATATTTGCCCGTTTTATGGTCCCGCGCCATGGTGCTTTGTTTGTTTCTTCACTCATTACGTCATCCACCAAGTGACATCACCGGACTAATGTCACTAGGCTCTGTTCGTTTGAATATTTAAATTATCGACTCGCTGACTGTACGAATCGAGATTCGTTAGATCGGCTTTGCTTTGTGTTGATAGCCATACGAATATTTTTCGAATACCGATCTTAATAGTTCTCAATATATACATATATATAGAGCGAGCTCGTAACCGTTTTATATTAATAGATGCTTGAGAGACTTAATAAAGTATATATATATACAATATATATACTATATATATATATATATATATATATATACATATACATACCCCTTTATTAAGGCTCTCAAGCATGTATGCATTCGTATGTCATTCCGCGAGTAGAATGACGCGAGAGTCAGTCGCCTTGTCAAATGTCGTATAGAGATAAATATAGAAATAATTACAGACGAGTATGCAAAGAAGTCTTGACGCATGTCGCGTAAAAATAAAGAAACTCTCGAGAGTCTTCAAACGCTGAAGATAACTGGCCATTTTTACGTTAATTCACACATAAAGCTATGACTACTTGGAAATCAATATATTCAAAATGTACAAACAGTTTAGCTTGACTTTCGTAAAAAGTCACAGTCAACTAATTGACAATTTTCTCGATCATTACATTTCTCAAAAAAAAAAAAAACGTGTCACAGCACTGCCCTAACAACAACACGACCCATTTATTCTTAACTGCAGATAAATGAAGAAGCGATGAAGTGCGTTATTAAAAAAATCTAAGACTAACCTAACCTCTCTAAGCAGTGCCGACATTGACACTTGGAGCTCATGGACTCACAATAGGATTACTGTTAATATTCAGTAAATTAGCCACGTGCTAAATGATTTGCTAGGAACATATGGTAAATAACTGG
>JARPRG010000289.1:3446919-3503250 GCA_031001745.1 Hartigia nigra
GTCGAGGTTAGCCAATGGCTTCTATAGTATTTATACCAAGAGTTTGTTTTCCTACGTCCGGGAACGTTAATCCTCCTATAAATAGCCAGAGAGATCGATCAGCCTGCCTCTCATGACTATTAGACTTCCGAATCAGATAGAAGATCGAAACTTGATCCACAGTATCAAAAGTGGAAGTAACGTTGCGTTAGAGCAGCGGCACGTTTTCCTCTCGGTTGTCTATAAAGTGAACACACATGGAATACATAACCTATCGACGGAGATATCAACTTTGAGATAAGCCCTGACACCGAATTAATAATCAATACGTGTCGAGCCTGATTAATCAGTTGATACTTTTACTACGAACCACGGGAGTGCGACCGCTTTTAATGTACGTGGGTACTAATTAAGCCTGTATTACATACGTGAATGACTTCAGCAGTAAAAACTTAAGTGGTTAATTCCGACATTAGTACGTTAAATTTGCATCTCCAAGGAATCGTTATGCATTATCTTTTTACATGTACAATCTATGTAAACGTATGTTTATATAGGCTGGATCTTTGATGAAACTATTAAATAGACTTGGTTATATGTATAGTTATATACAGATATTAAGTCAATCAAGATATTAATTAGTGCTGGATAATCGATAGTCAATTCATTGAGATTGTCCATAGGTACTCCGTTCAGGTATTACGTGGATGGGTATGTATCTGTATGGTCACCGTATATGGCCGGGTTTTGCATCGACGTTATGAAATATGCTGCAACGTCGCTTTCTCTACGGTAAATAAAATGATATGGCGCTATACGGACGATTGCGAAAGAGTACAAGCCCTTCGCGCCCGTCATTGCGAGTCTCTCTTGACTTGATAAATTTTGAAAGGCGTGCCATTGCTACCGGAGGGTCATGATAACCGGAGATCAACCTGCGAGGATCTATTCGCATGCGTTGTTGATTCTTGATATACAATATGCGTAAGATAGATTCGTATACGATTTGATCGGAAGATATTACGATGTTGATTGGGTATCGATTGACGTTAACAAGCAGCATCTTGAAGTCGGGTCCACTCGGATTAGTATCCACGGACGCTTTATTAAATTCATAGTGTCTAAACTGTTTGTTACTACGAGCATGACGCATCACCCATTCTGGGAACATTAGCGGAATGCACGTAATTTTTAGGGTGATATGGGTAATATGGATTCGCTGGATAAAAATAGTAGAGTTGTAAGCGTAATACGTTATTTTTTTTTTTACAGTACTATCGGAAGATATTTGAAGACTGCTGGGTGATCAAAAATTTGAGATAATCAACGTTAACTTTCAGATGATCGAAAGGGGGTCAACCTTCGCGTTGTTGCAAAACTTGCTTGTTGCGCAAGTGCGACGAATCTCATTGGTAAATAAAAAAGATTTACAATCGCTGTTCGACGAGTAACGCTTTTTGATTTCATTGGAAGAATAAAAATACGAAATATGAAGATCTATTGTATTTGAGATACAAGCCGAAGGTCAAAGAGATTACTCATTGAAAACGATAACAAAAAGTCGATCTAAATTACCAGGCTATATTGATCATGGAAAAAAGTCCATAACGTAGTTACCCTTGACCTCAGATACTACATTGCAAAATTGCAGAAAAATGTTTTGCCCCCCTGTCGATAATAAATCAGAAACCTCTTGACCCATTGACCAGTATTAAAATGCATTAATACGAAGGAGATAGAAACAAAAAGAAAAGTATAAAAAGAAATTATACTATGGGAGAATGACTAATTATCGATTTCATCGTAACTAGACCGACTCGGTTTGCTATACCGTTTAGTATATTTATAGTAGTCAAGCTTCAAACAAACTTTCCCTCCTTACTCGATGACGAAATTTCTGAAAATAGATGCTGAGCTTCGGTATTGCGAAATTTTTATTTTCCACCCCCACTCCCACTCCCTCACGCCGCTGCTCTCACAAAGAGAATAGCAATGACGACGACGATGATCCTTTTGTCCGAATCATACGTGAGACGATGAACCCGCCTGCTTTAAGGTACCGTCGCTCCATTCTAACCTACTTTAAAGTTGAAAACGTTCGTACTTGCGCGTCGCTTCCAGCCATTGGTTAAATATATCCTTAAGGCAGTCCTAAGGCTTTGTAGCCAGGAACTGTGCTTACGATACTTGCGAGACACGAATCTTTTAATTTGTTATTGGTCAAGATTCTGACAGCTATGGTCTGAGCCTTATAGGCTGCATGTTAAACTTCTTCCTTTTGTTACTTGATGCGGTTGTCTCTAAGTTAATTAATCTAGAGCGACCATCGTCTCTATCTGAATTCAAGGAGCTGACAATGCTATGCGCAAACCACGTCCTGAGATAATCAGTATACATTACAGCGATCCAGCCTAAGCATATAAGAGTAATCAGTAGACTATCCCTTTACATAGTGGCGACAACAACTGTCTATTAATTACATTGAATAATTTTTATTTTAACAAAAAATTTATTAATTTCATTAGTGCCTGTGTGATCTTTACTGAAATTCTATACAATTTTATATTTGTATGTCAAGTAGATCGTTTCCCTTGATAGGAGAGTTCGTATGGTAGGTACAAATATTTTTCTTTTAATTCCAGGTCGACCGCCCAATTTTTTTTGTTCGACAGTTTTAACGTCAATTGAGCAAGTCACCCCGATAAAAAAATCGTCTACAGTCCTTGAGGTATGACGATGTGGAGAAGAATTTTAAATTCATCGCAAACTACGTATAGACGCGTTTCAACTTTTGAATGCAGTTAACACCTGCAATTAACTTTAACGTAGGAGGAATGTGGGTCGCGTGACCTAAATAGCGCAGGAAAAATTGTTAAGAGTCGCCAAAACCGGATATGCTTTTCCGTATTTTTTCTTTCTTTTTACTTTTCTTCACTCCTTTACCATCTCACAGTCGTATCCATGAGATCTTCAAAAAGAAAAAGTCATCGCATACTCACGTTTCATGCAAAAGTACCATTTTTAGTACTCTAATTGCCAAATTAATCCAATTCGCAAAAAGAGTAGAAAAAAATTATGTTGACTTTAATTACCTGAAACAGAAAAGAAAAAAGGTCGATTAGCATTATCTTACACAAAAAATGCCTTGTTTCTTATGCTAGTGTGTGTGTGTGTATATTTATATGCACGTAATGTAGTGACTATACAGTAAGTCACTATGGCTCCATTAAACAAGATTGGGATCCACTGACACACGGTTCTAGATAACGTAACATAGGAGTCAGCCAAGCCAGCACATTCCCCATGCTATTTTCACCTTAATGAGAATCACTTATATGACTTTCATTACCTATATACTATATGGATGTCACCCTATACCTGACCGATTAGCTGCCATTTAGATACACGATACGCGGCCATCTGTAAGTTTATCGCTCTCTTAATCGCCAAGTACAACAAATCTCTTTTCTCTTGATTCGAAGAGTCGCGCGGGTGGCACTGCAGACGCGTGACTATGAGAATCTTAACAACACGTTGAAATCAATCGATTCGTTATGCCTTTAGAAGATCAATCAAGCCTCACGAAGCTTAAACGAGGGCCTAGAAAAAAATCATGAGAACCATGACAAACATAATTGACGCGTTGCCACGTGCGTACTGAAAAATTATTTATTATGATCTTCCATTGAACGAAAAAAAAATTTTCACAAAATCCCGGAGAATTTCGAAAAAGTTTCAAGATCTAACAAAACGATCTATCGCGCACAGGACAGTGTATTAATCTATAAATTAATATGGAAAAAAAAAACAGAGAAATTATTCACACGCGTTCCAGTATATTTAGTAGGCATAGAAACTACCTGATAACGTACGAGCTGCTTACTATTATACGTTATCTTCCACGTCGACAGAAATCCCTACTGATAACAGTCGAAAAGTCGTCGCTATAGGTATACGTATATATAAAGATATACATATGTAAACATATAATACATATTTAGATATGTCAATAGGAAGCCACGTGTCCTGACATTCTTGTCCATCGATGATCGTCATTGCATCTAAAGGGTTATCCATTAAATAAAACTAGCTATCGCCAATGCGCTACATAAATATCCCATTTCTCAATGAACGTATGACGATGCACAAGAGTAATCTGATACGATTGTCATTAGTAGTTGTTAGAATCTAAAAAAAAAATACTCAATGAAACTACTGGTGACAATCAAGTCCACAAAGATTCTTCAAACAGTAAAGTGTTTAAACGCTTCTTATGGCTGCCTGGTATTAGGATAATCTGTCTACTAAAGAATGCACTCGGATGCACTAGAGAGGAAGCGTGCAACGTAAGATCGTGGGAAAGTAACTTGCATATACACAGAGCAATGTGAACCCTGACAGTATAAAACTGTCGAGACAGTATTTGAGGTAGTGCTGTTACACGTGACAGATACTACAGTTGCAAAATTCAAAAGAGACTATACATGCACGTACGTTGAAAACGTAAAGAAAAAAAAAAAAAATAAGTTACCAATGGATCGTTTAATTCCTGATTTTCGAAAAAAACAAAGTGAAATCATGCCGAGTTATTCGGTCTAGAAAATGTAGAATGGTGGAGCGTACTACCTAAAGTTATACGCGCCTATTTGATTCTTATACAAGAACTACGTTCGGGTGGTACGCTTGGTCTGAATAACTGGGTGTATTACCATTATCTCTTCTGAAAACTTGCAGCATCTTTAACTGCATCCCAAGAAAGAGATTGAGTCACGCAAATCGTAAAACCCACATAAATCAGTTACGTACAGCAAATGTGAAATGTGTCAATAAGAAGTGAACCTTGCGACTGCATGACTGTAAAAAACAAGTGTATGAATAAATAACGAGAAGTAATAAATAACAAGGCTGACAAGAAATGGCGCCCGCCAGATGAATTGGTCTCTTTAAAGACGAGAGATATATATACGTAGAAAATACAATATCCTTTATCTATAACCAAACTGCCTGAATCACACATGATATTTTTGTATATCCTCCCCCCCTTTTTTCATACTCAGGATATTATCATACGTACATACTTCACCTATCCACTGTCGAGAATTGCGTTACAAATACGTCACCGGGTTATTATCAAAAATCATTACAACAGTTGCTCTCGAACGAATAGTCATAGTCAACTATGACAATGACGAAACCGACCTAATTGCATCGAGACTTAACGATCAATATGACCCAGATCGTCTTCGACAATTAACTTTATTAAAGTTATCGTAATTCATTTACATAAACATAAATGTCGGAACTTATCCAAGAGGCGAGAAAGAGCCGTGAGAGATAAGAAAATATATTCTTTTTTATGAATTCCTTTTCTATATATTTTGTATATGTATGATGACGGATTGATCCATGACGTAATATATTCATGATCGACCGTGGGATTCTGGATTGCAAGTCGTATTCAAAAAATGTCACGAGCAAGCATGAATAGCGAAGCCGTTACTCGTTAACTTACTCATTAAATTACGTATGCATATTTGTGTATCGTCCTAAAGTATTCGAACTAGAGCGCATATCAATGTTAAAAGTCGTAAAGAAGTAATTATAAATATATATGATGGATAGCTTTGATTACATATATATATATATAATATATATATATATATATGATGGATAACTTTGATTTCATAAATAGCAACGGAGGACGGATGTATATGAGACGGATAACTTTAATTTCATAAACAGCAACGGACTTCCCGACGCTTCGTGATTACGGTTTACGATGCCGCAGTGATATCACGTTCTATTTGTGTACAGCTGCGAATGGACCTGGACTAATATGTATAATTATTCAATGCATATATAAACGCATGCATTTCTGCCATATCGCCGCGAGCTTTAAATGATCAAACTATTTTGTCTGGCGATTAAGAGCGATAAGATCGTAGTAAATTGCCTGAGGTCGATATCAGAATTCAATCGTCATAATCGCTGCATGAAGAGCTGCCGGGAAATATTTTGACTTATTACACTTTTTGTTTTTATTCAACGCACATGGAAGATGATAATGGTGAAACGAAAGGCTGATCTACGATTGATAATTGCACAGTGCAGGTGTAGAACAAGTATAGTAGCTACAAGGTAGGCGTTATTTACTGCAAGTATATAGATTCGTACATAAGCTAGTATGTAGCCACGTGTGCGAAATTCCAAACAGCGTGGCTTCGCATGCTTGATCGAGCCTCAAAGGTTAACGCATGAATTTATGAGATGAGATAAGACAGAATTTATTGATACTGCAGGTCTTTCAAACTCTTCCGTTCGTCTTCGACTTGAACCAACTATGTATGACCAAGCAGTATATACATACGTCACCGTGCAAAATAGTTTTTAAAACAGTAATCTTTTATTAATTCCTCATAAAGTACTGACTGTATTTCACAAGAGCATACAGTATCTCAAGAATCCATTAGAATCGATGAAAATTTGCAGGGAGCAAATTAAAAAAAAAATTCGTTAAGTAGATGTAATATATTTAGATCTTACAGAGATGCATCACCGTACGCGCCATAAGTAAAGAAAGTCTTAAGCTCAATCCTCACGGAAGCGAAGCAGGGACTTCTTAATCCCAATCAGATAAGAAAGGCTTCCTATACGTAATACACGCGCGACTGAATGACCTATGCACATAAGTGCATAATGACATCCACACAAATCCTCAAATGGCAGATACATGAATGGACAGTGATTACGATCAAGTATTTATCAGATTGTAGCGACCAGAATGAGTGGGCAAAGTTAAGGACCACATACATAGTATTTCCATACATAGTATTTCCTATCCTAACTGGTACAAGTTTTTTAGTTGTACGAATAGTGGGTGTTTCATGGACACCCACTATATCAACGTGAAACACATCGTGTACGGACGTGTACGTGAGACAAAAAAATGTTCATTCTAAAGCAGGATTCACGATCATGATACAATAAACGAATTTAGTCGACCTGAGAAATGTTCTCTTGAAGGTTCTTCTGTTCCTGAGGATTGTCATCGTATATAGTGTTGGCAACGAAACTACGTACCACGTGACAAGTGTAGCCGTCGAACCAAGTTTTAAATAACGTCATCCGCAACGAGTGAGTGGGTGACATTATTCAATGTTCATAACCTAGTATCCATAGTCATTGAATAAAGTATCGTTCACACATTGCATCCGGCGAAGAACGACTTTGCCATCTAACGTCTCGATAAACGTGGGCAGCATCCACGTTCCTTATATACCTATCTATATATAAAGTCATCACAATAAAGACTTCATTAAGATTCTAAATCTAACGCGTGCAACCCTAACCCGATTGCTTTCAATTATTCAAATGAATTGTTATTACTGCACGTTAATACAATTGGCTATATGAATATATGTATGCATCTCTGCTGCATCGTGCAGTACCTGAAAATACTGGGAATCATCTTCGCAGTGAAAGAAAGAGAATTTTTTCCGGAATATCGACAGGAGGAATAGTGGGCTAACGCTTGCTTGACTTTTGCATTTATAATTGAATTCTTCTCTCTGTTCGCAGAAGCCATTGATATGCGACTGGGAAGAACAGGAAGCAGCAAGGTCCATGAGGTCGTCCGTACTAAAGTCGCCACTGTTGGCACAGTAAGGACGACGATTCTCGTCGTCATCAAAACACAAGATACAGATATACGTATATACGCTATAGGTTATGTAGATATACCTACTATTTATGAAACGATTATGATAGCCGCGCGAAGCCGTGTCATGACTATTAATAAAAGAGGCGCCTTTAAGAGGTAAGCCGCTTTTTACAAGCGATTACAGAGTACCAATACGGACAACGCCCTCCAGTCAAATTAACGACCCTGGTTATTTGCACGATAGCGGTGGTCGGGTGGCGCGGAGTTTAAATGATGCAGATAACCCATAAGGTATCCGAGAGAATTTCCTTACAATATCTATGTAAAACGATACAAGTTATATGATTATTTTGAATCCAGTAACACGATTATAAATTTCAGCTAAAATGTGATAATCCTATTGAATAAAGCTTGAATAAGAAATCTAATAAAATACAGTTATAGGACATTTCACTGAATAGTAATAGAGACACTACACCGAGTCATCCGTCAGCTCTAATTATTTACCGAACGACTTGTAATAAAGGACTAAAATAATCGTGTCGCATGTCGAATCTTGCGAAAGCAACAGCAACCAATTTCTGGGAAGAAACGGCTGGCTTACTTTCCACAGCGAATTTGTTTAGACTGCAGAGGCTTAAATGTGTCTTGAAAAACATTTCGTCCTAAGCAACGGCCGGTTTCCACGTCGTTATTTGTCTTCCTAACTTAGCAAGCGCAAATCACTAAAAAATTCTGTGAGAGTAGCAGAAAGAAGATGGTAATTTGTGTGAAGTATAAAGCTCAGACTGATAAAGAGCGATTAAAGTAATGATGATAATTATACTCTAAAATTAAGGCGTAGCAATTGACTGCAATTATACGTGGAATTATCCCCGACAGACATCGAGTATACATAGTGCATAAGTCCCAAGTCGAAACACGTACGGACGGCACCTAAGGAAGCCCAAGAGATAACGTTGAAACCGGCAGGATTTTACATCTGATTTCTTTTGCATTATTCACGCCCTATGAATCGTAAATTTATCTACTGTTTCTACGTCTGGCTGAAAGGGACCGCTGGTTTAGCAGATTCGAACCTGAAATCTTCTTTAAAATTCCGCGGCAATCGAGCAGTGCCGCTCGTCACGTAAATCGAGCGCATTTCCACTCCCAACCTATGGGCGCATCATCCTTTCTCGTACAATTGAGCTAAGGTATCGCATCCGAAGTATATTATTGAAGGCGGGAAATTCAAAAAACTGATAAATGTTCTTAAACAAGCACTTCGGTCATAACGAGGCTGAGGATTCTCCTTTCGCGAGTAGTTAAAGAAGCTTCGCATGTGTACGACACGATTCGTGACTCACAGTGCGCGGAGAGTTGCCGAGGAGACTCCGTCGCCGTTGCTATGGGACGACTTGAATGCTCGAGGGATTATCCAGACTGCAAATGAAGCAGCGACCTTTTTTCTCCGGTTCATGGGACAAGGCTGTAACACCGTGACGCGAGTCTGTGTCTGATTTTTTCAGCAGACGTGCGATGGTGAAACCAGTTTGACTCGTCGCCCACACGCGGCACGTATGTTCGCTCTACACTTCATCTCTCTCCCTCTGTAGCACTGCTAGGCTTTCTCTGTTCTTAGGATCCCAGTCTCTTTTTCTATATCTTTTGTCCTGCCTGCTCTCTGTCTCGTGTTCTCTCACTTCCTTCATTCCCCTCCTTCTCTCTTTCTCTCGTACTATCTCTGGCTCTCTACGGATATGAGTAGTGAGAATGCGCGCATCATTCCAGACTCGCTGCGCTCATCAATGAACCAGAGACAATTCTTATCATACTGCTCCATAAGAGTACTTAATGCATCTCGAGATATCCCAGTACCTAAAACATTTTAACCTCATCCTTCTGATGTGTAACGTCATCGAAGAATTCAAGAATAGAAAGCAAATATCTATTTCTACATGACATAGAAGTCATAGATAACAAGAATTGTCAGTTTGTTATCAACCTAGACGCGCCTACGCCGTTGAAAATGGCGGAAAGGATTCTCGGCGAAAAAGTTCCTTTATCTATCAGTACAGTCCGATTGGGTCGAATGTCTCTTCCTGGGAATGCTCCTTTAGCAGAGAATTACGCTGAAGACTAACGTAAGGGGGGGCATAAGTATCATGTATTCAGAAACGCCACTTGCGTTTATTGAAATACTCCCGCACGCGGTAAATGTCGCTACATGGATACTGGGACCTCCCTCTAGGTAGATATACCTATAGATAGGTACGTGGATACATGTGTATATATATGTATGTTAGCTAGGTAGTCCGGAGGTTCTTGCCTAGCCATGCGTCGAACTTCCTTGAGGCAATAATTGAAATCCTTCGAGTGACTTGGGATACAGTCTTCTTCTTCTTCTTCATATCTTAAAATCATTCTTGGATCATTTTCATTGACGCGATAGCCACCGCGTAAGACAATCGGGCAATCGATAAGAGATTAATTTAATAATCTTATGGCGAACGCCAGAGAGAATTAATGAAAGAGAACCCACGTGCGGGAGAGAGAGAAGGAGTAGGGAAAAAAGAGGCGAATAAGCTCCGTTTACGAAGACCGTGAACAAACGAAACGCTCTCTGCTCCATCATAATATCGTTAATGCCCTAATAAGGATTATGAGAAAAATCAATTAAAAAAGATATCGGCCCGACAAATGGGGCATGTTGAAATTACGATAAAACGTATATCCACGTGACGTACAGTACCCCAGCATAATGGATACGATATTTCTTATCACAATTTTGTTATTTTTTATAAATCACATTGACTGCAAAGTAACTTAATTAACATCTATTTCTGTGTGCTATTACTATTTTACATGCACTTACACAGTGCCTTTGTCACATCTAAGAATAGTCAAAAATAATATAGAATCTATTTTGCTTTCTTGACTCCGAACAATTGTATCTTAAGAACGCGCATTGTTCTATTTTCAAGATATCAAGAAAACTGTGCTCTAATTGTTGTAAATCGATCTTACTGTACAATTAGATCAGCTCTCTCACGTGTATGCTGCGACTGCGCTACCGTATTGTTAAAATTATACATCTGACAGCATGGGCTCTTGCGGATTGTACGAAACCACCATTTTTGGGGCAAAAAAACTGGTTCAAGAGCGAGTTGCGTCATGAAACCAGTGAATACATTTTATTTTAGAAGACAGTGAAAACATCTGCGAATGAAATCGACACTGTCCCTAAGAGACTTAAGGCACATCCACACCCACAATGCAGTTGCGTCATATCCGAAAAACATCGTTCTAACCATATACGTTCTTCGCATGTGTACGAACAGCTTTCGTACATAAATCAAATGCATTTGAGACTTTTTAGATTCGTAGCATAATTAATACTACAAGGATATAATAATCAAACAAGGTTTGCTAAAGGCAACTAAGATCCGTAACATTCACGCGAATAATTCAAGCTTACTCAAATTCTTCTCCTTCTTCATATTCTTGTCAACCCCGTACAACATAATATACTATAACTCCTAAACCAATGACTATTCCGCGAAATGAATATTTATTATACGAGCTTATGTCTATTCGTGTATTA
Source organism: Hartigia nigra (assembly GCA_031001745.1). Taxonomy (NCBI): domain Eukaryota; kingdom Metazoa; phylum Arthropoda; class Insecta; order Hymenoptera; family Cephidae; genus Hartigia; species Hartigia nigra. The sequence continues at coordinate 3,458,145 of JARPRG010000289.1, forward strand.
TTTACGCGAGAAATTCTTCACGTTTTACTATTTACTATCCCGCTTTATAAAACGGGAGCAGCTTTTCGCTTTCGTGTATAAATAATAATTACCTACACGTTATTCTATATATCGATAGCGGAACAGAACAGATACAGGATTTCACGCCTTCTCGTGGAAACGTTCACGCCAGTTATAGTAAATAAAGCCATTGATAGTTACTTCGTTTCTCAAGTGCTTCACAAGAAATTCTTGGTAACGAGTCAGAGCACCGATGGAATCAATTGCATACGTATACATAGATACATCAGTCGTTTCTTGTTATCCCTGCTGGACGAAGTTCAATGTCAGAATAGGTTGTAACAATTTTTGTTTAACGTAAAAATGGGATATGTTAATAAATACGAGTTCATTATTGACCTGTCTCGGCAATACAAGTATCAAAAGATAATAACGATCTGGACATATCTGTACGCTTCTAAGTAAACAAGTGTTACTACTATGCTTTTTGCCAAAATATGACGTCATCACTTACACAATCTTATCAGTCGCATAAGCAAAATATCTTCTTGTCTTCTTTTTGAATATTTTTTAATTTCAACACTCCTCTAGGCGCGTACCACGATGCACTGCAAGACTTCTTCCTCTTACGTAAGATGTCCCTGCTGGTATGGTTTTACGATAAGATAGGTTAGGTTAGGTTCTTACAGAGTACGGCTAATGATATTTTGCAAGTTCATGGTGAATTTATTCGTTGCGTGACGCTTTATTTACAAGCCTCTAGTACGCATGCGGCTACGCAAATGGTCCCAGCAACCGGTCCCAATTGACATCCGAAATATTCCGTTTTCCTCGTGCGAAGCCTGTTCTTCTTCGAGTAGAGATTTAATGGCGAATAATACGTAGCTTCGTGGTAGAATGTTACGATATTTTTAACTGGTACAGGACGCAACATGTATTTTTAACCTTTATTACCGTAACGAATAACTAACTCCGTCATAGCAAGGCCCATAACATCGACGTATGTGACATCAGAGCGCTATGGGTCTCTTGTGTCGTAAGGCACGTTTTACCGATTGGTTTACGAGTTGTGGCCAATGGCGTAATTCATGATGTTTTTAATTCTCAAAGTATAGGACACCTTTTGCTATGGGAGGCTAAGCTGAGTCCATATGTTTTTACGTAGGCTAGTACAAGCTGCTACGGTATTTGAAGTACGACCTTTTGTACGGGACCACTCAGATGGCAAGCATGGTCCCCCATAGATTTCTATATAGTGTTGGCCTTTCTCCTTTAAATCCATGGCACTTCCATGCTGCCCATCTTGTCCGTTTTGGGCCCACTGCTTTTCTTTCTTTACACTGTTTACGTCTGCGTCCGCTTTTGCCCAATAACATATGCGACCCAACCTGTCCTTTGTCCTCTTAATATACGTGATTTATATTTTACACTTGACATTAGTAGGTCAGCTATGGAACAACCGACCACAACTTAAACTTTTTTTAAGCTTGCTAAAATTATCGCTGTCACTCCTAAGCCTGGCTAATCATATAGACTTCAATTTTTGATTATCCATCAATTGGTACTAAATGAAAATGGAATTTCTCGTAATTGAATGAAACACGACGGACTGTCAAAAAGTTATATTTCAAATTTAACTAAAGAAGGGATTGGCATACCAATGTTAATTTTGCATAAGAAAATTGAAATTCGTTGCATACTATACATACAGAGAAACCATAAAAAGCCTAAGAAGAACTCTACCAAGCAATCTAATGGAACTGATGAAAATATCATACCATCAATTCAGTAAGTCTAGAGGTAGTCTCGATGACATCAACTCTTGAAATTGCACGGAGCGCCATTCTTCGAGGTATAGTAACGTCTTATAACCCCATGACCTCTACAGCGCATTGATATAAATCCTCGTATAGAACTGCCCATACGGCACGTATCGTGAGAACATTACCATATTTTTCATAAGGTACAAATCTTTCCTATCGTATCCTGCTGCCTGCGGAATCTTCTAGCATTCAAATTCGAACTACCTAACGCCTTTTGCCCATTGACAGGATAGTATCGAAATAAAGCAAATGAAAAAAGGATACTTTCCTCCCTTCCACCATAGTTATCCAAAAAGACCTCAGACCATCCATAACCAAATTTTCTTCCTTTCCTGGAAAATTCGATTAATGGAAGTTGGCAGCAAACGAATGTTATTGCCAAAAAGGACCAAGTAGTCACTACCTACTTGGTCAATTAAACACAGCAATTATCTAAGTGCCAATCAAACGACTCGTAAATGCCTAAAGCTTCAGCCAAACGGGGACCGATCGAAATTAAGACCATTTTTAAATTGACCTAGGTTGAATCCTGGCCACAGGGGATGCGACGCGTTAATGTAATGTAGTAACTCGAGATAACCGTATTAAATTCGCATTACTAAATAATTTCGCACCATCACCTTTTCACCCTTACTCTGTCATTCTTCTGCCTGCTACTTAAACCTAATTCAATTCCTTATTGATTAGCAATTATACCCTTTTGCCAATACGTAGCAGATATATATAAAACAGCTGTATTAATGTAACAAAAACCAGTCGAATTTTTATACGTATTATGTGTCTATAAAACTTTTATAATTTTTTTACAATAATATTCTCTTAAAATTACTGATATAACAAAGAAACGATGGAAAATCATCATTTCTTTGACACCATGATTGTATCTCTCTTATTGTTGTTATAGAAGCACGACAATTGTTACCATATCGCTCTTCCAGGTCAAAGATAATAAAGCTCCTTATCATGGGCTTATCAATCATTTTTTCAAGATACGAAAACTTCAATTGACAATTGTGTTTTGACAAAAAATGGAAATACAAGACAACATCGGCGACTTTGTAATAGATAAGTAATTTTCTTGTATCTCCTTTATATGAAATAACTATTTTCAGCAAGAGACTCCTTGAAAACCAATTAATTAGCGAAATAAATTATATGATTCGTATAAATGGTAATTCTCTTTGTACCAATATATATCGGATCAGAGTAACAACGGCAACTTCCGGCGTGTTCCTTATTCCAAAATATAACCCGTATTGAGCTGTTTTACCAATGAGAGTGAAAGTTAATAAATATTACCGCTAAACGTCATATAATTATTAACTTGATACAAATATTAATAGTATACATTGAAAATGATCTTCTTTTCGTATTGTGGCGGAAATTTCAATAAAAGCTATTGGTTTTATTATTGAACCATAGGAAAACATTCAATTGGTACTTATAAATTCATCTTTAATCACAGAATTGAACGTTGACTTTGATTTACTCGACTAAAAGGACCCATGTCAAGATGTATCATGATTTGAAAAATCGTATTTTTAATAAATTATTTCCCAGCGAAATAAAAAAAAATCGTCATTTATTATTACCTAACTGACTCATCATAACCTATACATACATAATGTTTTTAATAACCATTATTCAATTAAATTAACTGGTTCCGCGAAGATGAGCAGCAAAAGCATGACTACGATTTAAGAGTGACTGTTCAGTTTTTATAAAATTTATCATCAGCACAACTCGACTGTCGATCGATCGATATGTCGATGTCGATACTTGGTGGCGCTATCACTGTACGATAACAGCCATATGACAAAAATATTGCATAGTTTTGCGGTCAAGTATGCAATGTAATTAACAGTTTCTGCATGCAATTTTATACGGCAAAAAAACGTGCGGATGAACACTTAAAATGAAACATGGATGATAAGTAGCAAAAATGATTAATTAAAAATGCAACCGAAGCGTGATCGTTGCTTTCATATCATTAATTAGTCGATCAACTCCAAGTAAGAGTTACGTCCGTTCCATATATGATTGCATATCAATTTCGCACAACATAATTTCGTACTTACATCAACGTAGAGATAGGGGTAAAAAATACAAAATCGTTGCTATTAAATACTTGCAATTTTAAAAGGTGAACCACGAAGAAACCAGCGTGAAATTTTAATTGAGTTAATTCATACGAAAAAAAAAAATTCGTTATCGCCTTGCCGTGCGTTGGCGTTTAGTATTTTTCAATAAAGAAAAAAAAAAACATTCTTTTCTAAATACCAGACACAGTAAACTGTATCAATCAATACTTAAATATTAAATTAACTTCGACTAGACTTTCGCAGACGAATACAAAATATTCACGATAAAATTATACCGTGTTAATCGGATATGATCACAACTTTTCATCTTGCCAGATAAATATCGATTTACAGATTAATCTAGATACTCAATTTTCTATTATGATTATTCTTATCAGTATTTGAATTTATGAAATGTACGTACACCTCAGATCAATTTGTCAACTTCGTCTAACCTAAATCTGTACGTGAATGATTCCTTATCAAATGACTCGTATGATAATATTATACGCATACACTATACTCGCTATACGCTAACAGTACTAAGAGAGCCTTTTTACCGATGGACTGTCAATTTCAACTAGTACCACGTCTATAATTCTCACACTGGTGGAATATATTCGATGCATTTTTTTCGTCCTATTGTTCCAATATTACCAATAAAAAAGTGAAATTGACACGTGGCGGTACATGATTTTTCCAGGCGAGACCGATCGCTCAGTCATTTATAGTCCTGCCGAATGGACAACGTGGATGTCGTCAAACGAAGACAAATTATAAACGTACAATCCCTGGCCTATTGGCCACATTGGCAAAAGTCCGATGCACATATTCGTTTTATACAACCCCTACCGGTGGTATCACTATACAAATGTACATATGTCCATAACCATCAGATACGTACAAGCAAATTCAAAAGCTCAGTGAATCCTGGGAAAACCATGCCGTGCACGTGTAGACGCTAATATAGTATACGAGGAGCTACAGTCACAGTTATTTTATCAAATACGAATTCCTTCGAACTGATAACACGTAACAAGGCTTAACGAAGTAGCACGAGGTAAATTCTTCGTGCATAGGTTAAGTTACCTACTAGCAAATTTTGCACTCCGCTCGCTGCTGATCGACACGCATGAACCTAGCATATATAAATTTAAGAATGATTTAATTAGCAGCTTACTTCACTACACAACTTATTATCGAGTCTCTGATAGACGTTAACATCTCGTGATAGTCTTATAACTTGAAATGAGTATTAAGTAATGGTTACGAAAAAAGTTTTCAAGAGCGTGCTATACACGGTCCTCGTATATTTTTCAGAAGTTTAAGCACTCCTAAAGTTTCACAGTCCCTTAAACGTACATATATCGTTAATCAACTTCACTCCGCTAAAACTTGTGTCCCAACAAACGAACTTAAAGTATCATCAAGTATCCATTAGGATCGATTCGCCTTGATACAATTGAATAGAAAGCGACTTGCAAATATTATTTTTGACTGTATGATACTTTGCGGTTTTAAATGTCATAAATGTAGATACTAGTGGATCTGAGACTCACCTCGAGAGCGACTGCGAGGGTCGTACCAAGCAGCAGGAAAAGCAATACACTCTTTAGTAACACACTCGTCATCTCGATGCTCCTATGAGGTGAATGATTCGCGATAAAGAATAAAGAAAAAGAGAAAGAAAAAGAGAAAGAAGAAGACGCGACCGGAGCGTATGATCCTGCCGCGTGCAAAATCGCGCTCCGCCCTTAACGACGACAACGGCAATACATGGCGCTCGTTCTGTCGATCTCCTCCTCGTGATCTTGATCCGATTGTCGACGGAAGACACGTATTATCGCTGAATATTTTTAATGACGCAAGGGTGGACTTTGACAACTGCGGGGGTAACTAATTTGTTACTGACAAACAACACGATTGGATTGTGACTGTTGGATAGACGTGCCGACGGACAGGCTGATCGGGAGACAGTTATAACACCGTACACACCTTACCGGCGTTCGGTAGCGTCTGAGAGACCGAGCGCGCCGGCAAGATAAAACTTTTTCAAAACCCCCGTGGTTTTCCCTCTCCTCTCTTCACTCTCTTCTATCTCACTCAATATATATATACATCTTGTTCTCTCTTGCTCTTTCAGTCTGTCTGTATCTGACTCCTCTGGCGCTCGTGCTCCCTCACTCTCTGGATTCTCTCCCACCAGTTCCTCCCTCTACCAGCCACTCTGTCGGGCTACCTCGTCTCTGTTCTCGCTCTTTCTTGTTTCCTCTGACTATACGTGCATTCCTTCCTCTCTCTTTCTCTCTCTCTCTTTCTCCATGGGTCTCTACGGCTCAGGATTCCTCTTGGCCACAAGGAGAACCCGATGCTGCTGCTACTGCTGATGCCCGAGGAGCCATTTGAACCTACAGATAGTTGGACCACAGGCTTGCAAAAACCAGCTTTTCGATCATTATGTATGTCACTTATCGTAGTATACCTTGTGATACCTTGTGTATCTGTGAGATGCATGTATAATTGATACATTGGCCCAATAAGTGATACGGTGAAATTATTATTTGGTACCAGCAAAAACTTAGAACTGTCGTATCTAGAAATAGAAAATATTTTCTGCGGTTTCGTTGTTCGCCTGTGTGATGAAACTGGAATTGATGTTTGTTAAATGCACCCGCAAAAACATTTGGGAAACACTGGGGAACATTTTTTTAAATGGGTCATACAAACTTTTTAAACTTTTATTTTTTTTTTAGGCGACTTCTTTAACGTACCGTATCATTCGCATTCGCACGACGCGCATCCGCCTAAGATTTAAGGACTCTGAAATACATATGCGTTCATGAGGGCATTTCTATATTTAGCAAATGAAAGTTCTTGCAATTGTCATAACAGCAATGACAGTCTTAAGCCATTTGTGGTAAAGAATATATTGTATGCAAATATCACGGATATATAATGTATAAATATACATACAAAGTATCTCAATTATAGTTATCTCAATACTCTATATTAAAAATATAAGATATTATTGATGATAGTCAAAACCCTAAATTATATTAAATAAAACTTATTAATTTTCTGTAAAATTCATTGACGTCCCCTTCATAATAAAACTCAATTATTTTCTAACTTGTGTAACACAAGCATAATATAATTGATCACACGAAGAAAAGTTCCATAAGGATCCATACATTCCCAATGTTCCTTGCATGAATTACACCACGGATACTATAATTAATCTTAATGAAAATGTTTGGCAGAATCTAATAAACTTTTACAAGCCGCTTTATCTCGCGACACTTTCGGTTAGCAATACTGAATGGTTTATAGCTCAAGCACCATGTCAAGGCCATAGCTGGTATCAGGGTCAGAGGTCATACATTCTTTCTTTCTTTTTCATTCTCTCCCTCTGTTCCAAGTGTTACTAAATATAACTACTCATTTTCATCCTACGCACCTTAAATTTAGAGTATATAACATGCCCGCGTGAAATAACGCACGTGTGTAATCAAATGAAAGAAACTAAAAAGCCTTAAACGATAAATCGACATGCTACGTATACACGCTTGTACCCTTGCGTTGGTAAATGTAAATTACCAGGCGCCACCTTTAGCTTAATATCAAAACAAATCCAAGAGATATGTAGTAACAAACTCGTACGCGATTTGCGAAATATATGATAATGCACGAATTAGATTTTATCTGGTTCACACATGGCTCTACACGATTTTTTCGTCGAAATTCAGATTTCAGTCGTTAGGACGTGCCATCTGCAATGATCAGATTACAAGGATCTTAAAATCCAAAATTTTTTGTAAATATCTGAAATTGGATATACTATTTTTTAGAAATATCACAGCAAACATACGTGATTCTTTTTGGAGTAATTATCCGCAGCTTATCTCTATGAGACATAAAAGACACTGTTTTTCTTTATTCTCTTTCATCATTAGAGTGACGTCACTCGCAATAATCTCCATCAAAACTTATTTCACTGAACGCATTTCACTTTTGGCAAATCTCAACTTCTTCTTGGGTAAATACGGATATCGAGCTCTTGCGTTATTGTTTTATTTAGTCTGGATCCAGCTACGGGCTCGTTAAATATAATACTTCACATATTCGATCGCATACGTGTGCTTAAATACTGACGTCGCAGTAACGCATGAATTCACAAGTCAATGGCGCGGTAAACGCAATTTTCGAGACATCCGATTGCGTTAAATAATTTACATATTTTTTCACCCTTGTATTTATACCCTCAACGACATTCCCATGCTCCGAATACGTTAGGAGAGAGTGAATGGGAAGTTTCGAACGATACTCTTAGCGAAGCAGATAATTCAAAAGTAAACCTTACCTCGGACAGCGAGGAAAAAAGGATAAATAAAAGAATTATCTTTACCTTCCCTAATATTTTGTATATAAAATAAATGAACCCAAAGCATGATGTCGGTGCTTCTAATGAAAAAAATTAGTTATTTATTTTATAAGGGATTTCAATGAATTCGAGAGCACATCATCCTTTAAAATTATTAATTTATCTATAACGTTACTATGACAATTGTTGTTCTCTAAACATACGCAATGTATTCTATTGGAATTCCCAACTATGAATAAAGCTTATTAGCTTATCTCTTCCAGTAATCAATAATCCAGTATATGTGCATGGAGCTACGATTAAAATATATTCTGCACAATTTTATACCTTGTGGATTTTAAAAGTACAAAATGAAGTCTCCATGATGGGGTTGGATAGCTGTGTCTTGGCTTGAGGGCATTCCTTGTCCGTTTTGAGGCTCCAATTAAGGAGGAATCTCTTTACGATGCAAGTGACTCGCAAACGATTGTCACGGTGCCCTTTTAGTAGAACGAATTGAAATAAATCAGACAAATCAAGTCGCGAGTTACTCACGTATATAGCGCCTTCATTTGAGTTCATTGGTTCGCGACGACAAACATTCGTTCAACCTTTGATGTGGAGAAGTCTGCGTCATCGTGGCAAAAAGAAAATAGTATAATTAGACGTAGATTTGCCGCCCAACTCTGGAAAACTCACAGCACGTAATGGCATTTACAATAAATGCCATTAACATCAGAAGAATTATTCGAAGTTTAATGCATCCTGGGAACTATTACTAGACATGCGTAGACATGTTTGTTACGTGCTCCCAGTTTTAATGAAACAACGTAGTTCAATTGAAAAAATATTTACGAGGAAATTCGACTTAATGTTTTCTTAATTAACAAAGGAGTACAACACACCTTATTAGAATTAAATTCTCCTTAAATGAAATATTTTCAAAATTTTATTGTGAAAGATAACGCAAGTGGACACTAACAACGGCCAGAGCATTCTGTTATTCGATACTTCAAATCGTCAATACCTCCCCAATCTGTGGTAACATTGTACCTACATTGGGAAAAATGGGAATCTTGTCCTGTTCATAACTATTTTTAATGTACCGGTAATTTTACTTAAGGGGATTCGGGACCTCTAGTATAAGCTTAATTATAATAAATAATTATGAAGAGAATAATTTGCTTCTATCTGTAATTTATAATAAATTAATTTTATTATACTAGCTTTCGAAATCTAACAAAGTTCTCGATCGATCAAAATTTCTTGTGCGGGATGTGAGGTGAGATTTGTTAAGTGCAAGCCTTGCATCGCGCTAGTATCATAGGATGGAGTGTACTAAGTAGGTAAGTAAGGCTATTCACTTTTCCCGCAGTAACTTAGATTTAACTCAACCGGCGAACTAAGTAGGTAAGTTCAATCGCAGTCTAGTACAATTCATTGCACACCGAAAATTGTATACCAAACATAAGGAACTTCATATGAGCTCATCGAACTCCCGCCGCCAATCGAACATACTATAAATAGTATAAGTTATGTAGTAACTGTAATACCGATGGATGTTATGTTTAATTTGGCATTTTTTATTTTTCTCATCCTATGGATATACAGTGTATTTAACTTGTATAATAGCGTGGAATATTCCCTGGAAGATGTCTATCAAATTTCTAAATTTAACATACTTTATTGAGTTTTTACAGACCTACCTTTCGCAAGGACATTTGTGCGCTGATTTCATATAATATAGCCAGTAACATTAACGGATCTCGTATCTTCGTTTATATTTGCTATACGTCTTCAAAGTTGTAATGAATATCTTATATTTATTACTTCTGATTTTCTTCGTTAACACTGGACATTCAATAAAACAATGTACTCCACGAATTGGTAAGAGATAATCATTGATATCACAAACAAATAATATCGATTTAACTCTTGACAACTTCTTTACTTTCCAGCTATTATTGGTGGAGGTATAGGTGGATCGTCGACAGCACATTTTTTAAATCAATTATTTAATGAAAATGTACAGATTGATGTCTTTGAGGCTAATAAGATTGGTGGACGCTTGGCTACAATAGAAGTACAACAGAATTTCTACGAAGCTGGTGGATCCATAATTCACAACCGACAACGATACATGAATGACTTCATCAACTTACTTGGTAAATATTAAAATAGCTTTACGTTTCAACATAATGTCTCTAATGCTTATATATTGAGTTATTTTTCAATTGCTTACTATATATTTATTTGAGGATTGGAACCAAGACCTTCAGCTGACAATCAAAGATATGGTGTATGGAATGGAAAGGAATTTGTTATTGAAGAAAGCAACTGGGAATTCATAACATTTGCAAAACTTTTGTATAGATATGGTTTACAACCATTTACACTGTACAGGTATGTTGCTTAATCAAATCATCTAAACAAAGGATTAAACACATATATGTATAATCTGTATCAGAATCATAAATATAAACTTGTTTTAAACAGATACATTAATAAATTGCTTCAAAATTTTGAAACAATATATCAACTTCAGGATAATGGAGAAACATTTACTAACGTAACTTCACTAATGACAGCTATGAGTTCAAAATTTCCAAAGATGATGAATGAAACAACAAAAAAACATTTATTAAACCTTGGCTTTTCAACGAAGATAATAGATGAATTAGTTCAAGCTACATTAGTAGTAAATTATGGACAAGACACTAAAATTCAGAGTTTCGTTGGATGTGCCTCTGTAGCTGGAAGCGGATCTAATTTGTGGGCTGTTAAAGGAGGAAATGACAGGGTAAATCTTACATCTTTAAATATCCTGAAATAATATGATTTTCTGTTAGACCATAAATTATAATAATTTTTTGCACCTTGAGGTACCTAAAGGGCTGATTTCAAAAATTAAAACAGTAAAGACAATGTTTTCTCAAGTAACAAAAATTTATTACTCTCAAAAAGACAATCCTTCATTACAATATGAAGTTTTCTATAATGAGGGAGGTGAGCAGAAAGTATACAGCAGGCCAGTTACATGTTCGACCTAAATAGACAGTGATACGCAGTACTTTAATTTCTTATTTTCTAAAAAATTGTAGGTATTTCCAAAAGTAACCTTTATGATATTGTTATCATCGCTACGCCTTTAACACAAGATCAAGAATCGAGCATTCAATTTGAAGGATTCCCGAAAGGCATAGAGTTCAAGTTTCCTGGAAAATATCAAACAACTGTCGTCACGTTTGTACGAGGAGACTTAAATTCATCGCACTTTGGATTGAATGAACCATTGGATGGTATACTTAGTTGCAATCCAAGAAGAACGAAGATCAATAGTGTCAGTAAAATATTTCCGGTTGAAGGTTTTGCTGGAACAGATTCGAGAGTGTGGAAAGTATTCAGCAAAGAACCTTTAACATTGGAAAATCTAAATAAAATATTTATACAAGTATGTGACGTGATTTTGTAATTAACAAAATATATAGTGTATGATAATTATTCGAATAATTTCCATTTTCAGATTGACGAAGTAAAGGAAATTAAATGGAAAGCCTACCCACAATATGATGCAACTTTGCGCAATGATAATTTTAAACTCTATGATTCAATTTATCAAACAAATGCAATAGAATGGGCTGCAAGTGCTATGGAAATGAGTGCCATAGGTGGGAGAAATGTGGCTATACTGGCTCACAAAGAATATTTACAGAAATGTCCTTCAACATCATCACAGAAACCGATAGATAAAATAGCACCAAAAAACAAACGCTTGTTAGAGCTGTAATTTCTAAATATTAAAAAAATGAAGGTTTTCATTCTAAAGGTATCGAAATCTGTGTTTTGTCAAAATTATTAAAATTTACTCTAATCTTAGCTTTTGATATTAATCAATGCATTGTAATATATCTTGTTGAAAAAGCATATCTGATACAGAGTAATTTTCTTATTTATCCTGTCCATTAATAATACCTATTTCAATATTTAGTTACGGTAATGTAGTGCAATATATAGCCCAAGATCTGCAATCATGACGATTTTTTTATCACTAAAATACCATCAGGATCTGTAATAATATATGCCTTCTTCGATTTGAGGATAATTTTCATGGATGCGCCTCGCTAAATTTTTTTTAAAATTAAAAAAATTGAAGTCCGCTCTCCCAACGGGACATTGCTCTTGGACTATCTCCCCTCTCGCCACCTCATCTATTTTGTATGATCAAGAACAAGCAACGATCATCATCCTTCCAAGGCAGAAAACGAGAAAAGAAAAATAATTACTTTTATTTCCGTCAACTATCCTTTTACCTACGGTGAGCCGCATCACAATTGAAACTTTTACTCATAGTAGGAACTCAATAAGAAGCATGAGCTTTTTAGAACAGAGTCCATAAAGAATTTAAAAAGAGGTTCGCCCCCTCTCCTTCGTTTCGTAAGCTTTTCGAAATACTTTTTGTACTTGCGTACTTTCGGCGCCCATCGGTCAGACACGAAAGTCATATTGCACCTATAAAAATGCATTTCACTCTCTAAAGTTTAATATGAGCCGCTAGTATTGTACGCTTGCTTATCATGTCTTGAAATGATCTACTTGCCTACCGAGTTTCATCAAAATCGAGAGGGCAGGAGGCATACGTGCCTTGTCAGTGTATACTGGTGGATACGTTGGAACCATCGATAGAGGGATAAATTACGTAGTCGATCAGTCTCAGTCTCTATAGAACATACGTGATTCTAAAGACAGTGGTTTATGTACACCAATGGGTTATGGTTCGGAAAAAATGTTCTCCGCCATTGAGGAAATTGTTAAGTGTTAATGTCGTGACAGAAATTTATATTTGATGTCTATAGTTTAGGAACAAATATTATTCACACCACAATGTTTACCTCAACTAGTGTATAGGGTGGTAAAAGGCAGTAATAAGTTATTCACCGGTATACATGTCACTTGTGCTAACCTGGTGTATAATAACAATTGACACAAATTATTGATAATGATTTAACTCATGAACTATGATAATTGCATTTTCAGAATAAACTCGCTCAAATGAGAAAGAATTGTGCTACTCACATTTTAACGCGTGATAATAATTGCAAGGTTTCGCGATCTACCAACCATAATGTCGCGCAGGGTGCGATAAGAACAACAGTTTACAATTTATTTCGTATCGGAATGTGGAGAAATACAGTGCTGTCGACCAAACAGCAAATTGAATATTCACAGTTTCATCGAAATCTTTGACCAGTGGTTCAACTGTCATGGAAAATCATTCTGTTCGCATGAACTACAGCCAAGGCTCCAGAGATGCAGAAGAAATAACTATGATATTTGATAATCCAACGAAACATCATGACCTCAGGAAACGTGAAGGGGAAATCTTGCTGGCCACCGATACAAGAGGTGGACTGTTCAATCCTAGAGCACTTTTGTTCTTGATACTCTGGTATGTTTTCAGTGGATGCACATTATTCCTGAACAAATACATACTGTCATACATGGAAGGAGATCCCACTATACTAGGTAAAATTTCTGTACATTATTAAAGTTAAACGTATAAATATAATTTTGATAATATTTTATATCTTTTACTAGGTGCTTGTCAAATGCTAATGACAGCAATCTGTGGATTTATTCAAATGTATTTTCCATGTGGTATGTATCGTGCAAGCCCTCGTTTAATGAGACCGCCAGGCTTTTACAAACATATGATACTTGTTGGTTGCACACGATTTACAACAGTTGTTTTGGGATTGGTCGCTCTTAATTACGTAGCTGTCAGTTTTACTGAGACGATCAAAAGTAGCGCACCACTTTTTACCGTCTTAATTAGCAGATATCTGCTAGGTAAGCTCATTGATGCTCAGTCCATGTGTGCTTATCTTATATGCTATTTGAATAATCATTTTTTTACTGCTCTATCTACTATAATGATGAGTAACACAAATTACAGGTGAGCACACTGGTCTCTATGTTAATTTATCATTAATTCCTGTAATGGGAGGCTTAGCCCTCTGTTCTGCAAACGAAATAAGTTTTGATTTGAGAGGATTTGTAGCAGCCATGGCTACAAATTTAACAGAATGTTTACAAAACGTTTATTCAAAGATGTTAATAAGCGGTGATAATTTTAAATACACGTGAGTCAAATATATCACACTTATCAACAAAGAAACATACCAAAGTAATAACTATGTGTGAGTATATATACATGTCTTTAAATTGCAGGCCTGCAGAACTTCAATTTTATACCAGCCTGGCATCCATAGTGGTACAAATACCAGTTTCAATATTACTGGTAGATTTACCAGCCCTACAGCATTCCCTATCTTTCAAATTACTTTCTGCATTCCTTCTGAACGGAGTGTTCTTCCACTTTCAAAGCATCACAGCTTATGTACTTATGGATTACATTAATCCTGTCACACATAGGTATGATTTTTCACTAAAAATGAATAATAACATATTTCTTTTACATTAATTATTGATAATATTTTTTGCCATTGTAGTGTTGCTAATACGGCCAAGAGGGCATTTTTAATTTGGCTCTCCGTATTGTTATTCAACAATCCGGTAACTGGCTTATCGGCTCTTGGAACTTCATTAGTAATTATTGGAGTATTGTTGTACAATCGGGCACAGCAGTACGATAGAATGAAAAGTGCAAAAGTAAGGCGTACATCGAAAGTAAGTTTACAATGATACGTAAAAAATGTATAAATGTTTATACAAACCCTAAAATGGTTTGCATTAAGTGAACAGACGCTGATGCCGACCGAATATTTAACAAATTTATGTCAGTTGTGGACGTGTTCTGAGAAATGTGTTCCAAACCGTACAACATATTCTTATAATTTTATTAAATACTTTAAATAGATGTGTCACAGTGGAAAGTGACGTTCACGACACGGTTCATGGATGTATTCTTTACAAACTAGAACATATACAAGATTAATTTATTAATTAATTTATTATTGATTACTAATACCAGTGGGCCAGGTACTGTTGGTTGAAATGGACTTATCATAATATATGATACATCATCGCTTAATCAAAAGTCTCTGCTAAAATCGGTACATTAACTTAAAGAATTATTGACTGAAAAATAATATTTACATAATTTTCAGTAAGTAACAAACATTCCTATGTCAAATGTATTTCGTAGCATTGTTAAGCTTAAGGCATATCCAACTTAATATGCAATGAGCATCAAACAAACCCACAATTCAATGAATTTAAGTAGTTACATTTTTTATTAACGGTCATATGTCCAAAACACGTAAAATACTAGAGCAAAAACAACAATCGGATGTTTTATGTACAATTTTGATATTAAAATCCTTTTCGTAAAGACTTAAAATTGTTCAACTATTAAGGACATTTTAATCGGCTGTATACGTCGAAACGTAGTTTGAGAATTATTGTCCTTGGACTCTCATGAAATAAATATAATTTGTACTAAATGATTTGAAAAAGTAGTGAGGCGTAAAAAAGAAAAATTGTTATTTAAACCTTCCCGAATGATAATAACTAGACTAAATTAGACTAATTTGAACGTCCTTTGCAAGACAAAAATACAATTGCAGTATCATTAACAAGCAATTGAATCAGATCTTTAGCAATGAAAACCATATATCATTATAACTTCAAACAATTTTTTTAACGACAATGAAATCCAATAAATAATGTCGATTACTAACATAATTATGTATTGTATATTAAAAATCTGCATATCGTGTTGCATATTGTATATCTCGTGGAAAAGATAAGAGTGAATTTAAATTTGAAACAAGAGGAGTGTCTTGCTTCGTTATTTAATTCTACGAAGAAACAGTCTTGTACGATCGCAAAATCTGGCCATATCAAATTAAAAAACGAATGTAACAAAAAAATAAACAGCCAAAATTTAATCATTCTGAAGAAACTGACGTACTATGTGCAAAATGTAAAGAAAAAGTTGTCTAGTATATGTTTTGTAAATAATGTATTGTATACTTTATGAATAAAATATTGTATAAAATTGCGTAATTATTTTCACCGAAAAGTTTATATAAAGTATAAGTCAATTGAATGGCTAGCAGAAGTTAATATTCGAGAAGCAATTAATAAATATTTATTTATAATCTTCAATAATTGTTTACTTACATTCTGTGTATATAAGCAAAAACAGGACAGTAGATCATTTTAACAACAAATATAAGCACGGATGTTGAAAGAAATAGTCTGACATAAAGATTCGCTCGATGAATAGTGTAAAATGTGATTAACAGTAAATATTTAATTTCACAATAACATCACACATCCCTAAATAAATGAAATTGATCGTATACAAAACAATTTTGCTCACTCTGCAACAAGATCCGTATTTCACGCTAAAAATAATTTCAGTTGCGGATTCCGATGTAATATTACGAACACTGTACATGAAATTTGTACTCACAGATATGGAATAAAAATTATCAGTAAAATACACACGATAAGCAGTGATTTGACTGAAGGTAATATAATAAATATATATAATATTATATAATAAATCTTCGACTTAAGCGGTTAATTCATTTTGTACGATCCGCATAACTCGAGGATTTACTATACATTAAAAAAGCGGTAATATATCATATATAACTGTGGCTCCAACGAGAAAAAAAATATTCTATCCCAAATCGCATCAAGACACAATGATAATCACCTTGACACATTGATACCGAAGGTTACCTGCACCATAAGGTATATACGAAACTCGAAATCTACTGTTATATATATGGGATAAAATTATAACAAATTTGTTAATAGTTGTTACAGCGCTGCTAGGATCTCGTATAATTTCAATGGCACATGTTGAAAGCCTGTTCAAGATCAGCTATCACATCTGTTTCGGATTCAAGTCCTACAGATAAGCGAATAAGTTTATCAGTAATACCTAGTGCTTCTCTCTCTGCTTCAGGAACAGATGCGTGTGTCATGATGGACCTAACACAAGAGAAAATTTGATTTTCAATCATTTACCTATCTATAGTTTTCTTCGTAATGGAAATATTTGCGTTAATTGTACATACGGCAATTCTGCAAGAGATTCGTATCCACCAAGAGACTCAGCTACGCAGAACAATTTCAAAGCCTTCAAAAATTTAACGGAATCACCCTTAATGTAAAAAGAGATCATTCCACTGTGACCAGTTGTTTGTTTCAATGCCAATTCATGTTGTGGATGAGATGGAAGTACTGCGAGGATAAAAATACATAGGTCATTCTCATGTATATGGCCAATAAGATGGTCACTTCAGACCTTATAACAATTTTAATTATAAATATAGATTTTTCTTACGTGGATGGATAACTTTTTCAACCAGAGGATGGTTCTCCAAATATTTGGCGACAGCCAGGCCATTCTTCATATGCTGCTTCATTCTTAGTTCCAGTGTTTTCAAGCTACGATTTACCAGCGAACAATCGAATGGCGATGGCACGATACCCATGGCTAACAAAAGAATAATTCAATGAAAAACATTCAAAAGTTCCTTCATACGCCTTACTCCAAATATTTCTTGTAATAATGACGATATTGCAAGCGCGGTTTACCATTTTGGATAAAGCGCAATCGCTCAGCAAGGTCATCTTGCTTGGTAATTGCTGCACCCATTATAACATCAGAATGGCCATTCATGTATTTTGTTAATGAATATATAACAATATCTGCCCCAAGTTCCAGAGGACGCTAATTACAAATAAAAAACAATTTACTTCGCTATTATATTATATATGATATAATCAAATACTCAATGCATATAACTTTACCTGAAAATAGCATGTTAAGAAAGTATTGTCAACAACAAGAATAATATCTGGACGGATCGTCTTAAGAGACTCTGCAACAGCTTTAATATCGGCTAAAATTAATAATGGATTGGTGGGAGTCTCTAGCCATACCATCTGCAACAAAGAAATACGACGCTCGAGAGTAATCGGCCGATGCCATGTTAATGATCCCTGGGAAGTCTTATCAATCTTATATTCCTTTAATATTAAATGCATCGGACGAGTTATTAGGAAGCGGTGAAATCGATTAAATGCTTAAGTATAACAATCGTATTAGCTATAAAAAATATCACAATTGTATTTATTTCGTCATTAATCCACGTAATCAAGTTTGACCTTGCTTGTTATATGTCATGGAATGACGTAAGGCATTGCCTAAGATGACGCAAACCAATATCAAATATACTTCAAGATATTGTTGTCTAAAAGATATCAATATTTTATTTATAATAGGAGCTATAACCTTATAACAATAAAATCTAAGATTATCGTTTCTAAATGTATAAACATTCAAAGATCTTTTAAATAATAATTCGAAAATTTAATTCATTAAACGTTAACGCCGGCGCATTTTTATGCCCCGTTTAAAAAGTCGCAAGTGTGTACCACCGGTGGTACGCGCCGGCGTTAACGTGTTAATCATATGTAACCATGAAATTTTATTCACAATTATATCTTTAGTAATTTGACATTTTATATGTCGGATTGAATGAACATCCATAAAGAAATCCAATGACATTTCAGTCGTTTAAAATAACATTTTTTGTATAAAATGGTTCAATTATCTGGGAGCTTATCGTTTGAGAAATACTTGCATCAGAAATATACGTGTTCGACTAAACGAATACTACCGATATTCTGATACAGTTCCATAACATGTCAATATATGTACAGTAGGTCTGATAATATTTATACTGAAACATCAGAATTATCAACTGCTTAAGAATATATGGATGATGAACGAAAGAATGTGAACGCGAATTATTTTATACATTTACTAACCTTTGTGTTGGGTTGTATAGAATCGATAATTTTCTTTGGATCACTCGCATTTACGAAGGTAACTTTAATGCCTTGCTTAGATGCACACTTTTGGAAGAACCGGTTGGTTCCTCCATATACATCATCGCCACATACAAGGTGATCTCCTGATTGTAATAACGATATAATACCTGTGGTTGCACCAAGGCCAGATGCAAATGCCAATGCATGTTTACCACCCTCTAGTGCAGCCAAACATGACTCCAGAACATTACGAGTAGGATTTCCTGATCGTCCATACTCAAAACCCTGTAGCATGAGACAAACATTAATGTCAATAGTTACATTAAATAGGGAAAATATATCCAAGTATAAAATTAACTGTAAACAACATGTGACTGAAACTAATTGGCTATAATTGGCACATCTATAAGAGAAATAGCATGCGTTTCATGTTTTAATTTTGATCAATTATTATGATTGATTATGATATGTCATTGCTATATCGAAGATGCTTGATCATTTCAATGACACAGCATTACTGAAACCACACAATGTTAATTGGAATATAATTCATGAAATTCATCACAAGAGTTTTGGATAATATAACACTCAATAATTAAATATATTGGTGCATATAACCATAACTTACATAATTGTTTTAACTTACTCTGTGTTGACTTGGTGCATCCTGACGAAAAGTTGTAGACATTACTAAAGGGGGGACAATAGAACAGTGACTCCATTGCAGTGGGTCCTGCCCTGAATGAATGGCTCTTGTTGCAAATCCATCTTGAGTATTAGTCGGCATGATGTAAGAACTAGTTAATGAAATATTAATTTTAATATGAAACAGCAAGTTTAAAAATCGTATATATTGTATCTATCCAATATGCTTATGATATTGCACAATTATATTTGGAACATAACTACATGACTAAGTGATCATACAATTTTATACCAATTAACCCTTACTACCAGTATTTACACTAATAAAGATCAATTGAATCATTAACGACGAATAGAAGCAATATTACTTGATTCTGCATGTAAATGTTGAATAAACACAAATTAAAGTAGTTTTAAAAAATTCTAAGAGTGCCAGATGAAATTGTCATACTTGAGTAAACGTCTGTCGCGTCAATTGCTACTCATTACGTTTATACAGAATTTTGTATTATCTTCAGACACAACAGTTAAGTGGTAGAAAATATGTACCGGAAAAATCTTAGAAAGATCTTTTATCCCACAAAAATTGTAGCATAATCATGTAGTAACATGTCAAAGAACAAGACTGTTAAATTCACAAGAAACATATGGCTTATGGTATATAGTGAAATTATAAGATATATATAATTATATAAAAATCATAATGCAATGATTATTCATAATTTATTCACAGTAACCAAATTATCATTAATTTCAGAAAGCCATTACTGTTTTATAACGATAGGCATTTTCAAAACAGATTTTCATATGCGAAACGTACTGTTCATTTAATGAATGTGATAATTCCTCGAGAATAACAGTCTTGAAATTAAATATATTTGTTGCGATAAATAGATGTCGAGTGACGACAATATTCTGAGCACCGGCTAATTTTACTACTCACAGTATATGAGAAAATAATCTGGTGTCAGGAATGTAGAGACTCCCAACAATCCGAGTCGGACGACGGTAGAAGGCAGACTGTCGAATACTGTCGGAAACGTGTTCTACGTTTTGGAACCTGCCGCCTCTGCCGGCCAATGCCTTCACGAAACTCTTACGAATAATTGTCGATAACCTTGAAACTAAATAAAACTTATCTGGCACGTGCTATCGCTAAAAGATGATCACAGTCCTAGTGCAAATTTCGAAAGATTGCGAACTCCAAAAATCCACCTTGAAATTGAAAAATGCAAACATAATTTCAGAATCAGCGAAAGTAGACGAACGGCTACACACTGTCTTAAAAAGTATAGTTATTTTAAAAAATCGTCTTAATACATAGAATTGTAAAAATAAAAATATGGGTTCTTAAAGCATGACAATTTTTTGTATTATATTAGACCTAGCAATAGTTCTAATTGTTTTGACAATGAAAAGGAGAATATACCTTAGCTACAATTTATATTTAATACGCTTGCGCGTATGTTTACGTCTAGTTCATTGCAAAAGCCAGAGTAAAATTGGAAAATGCTTTTTTTGGTTAATCAATTATTATTAATCTATCAACATTCTGATAAATGTGCACGATAAAATTGATATACAGATAAGATGATCGAATTTTATCTCAGTTTCGACTAATACGCAGTAAACAAGACAATTAACTGTAAAAAGGTTTATCATAACTTTAATTTATTGTTTTACTCGAAAGTAGACGCATTACTCTAGATTATTTAAAGACGAATTGTATTTTAAAACGAAAGTTCGACAGGGCAATCATTTCGTTAGCCTTGATAACCGGAAATCTGAGAGATCAAAAACCAAAAGCAGACGACGCAGACCCAAACGGAGTTCCATGCATTCATTGGACGAATCTTTCTTCTGACATTTTCGCCGACCAGTAACGCACGTTCCCACCATAATTAAATCGATATTTACTCGATTATTCGTCGAGCTACCATCCTTATCGCGTGTAGTATCCTTGTTTAACAGATTATTTTGACACAGTCACGAGAAGAGTACATAAAAAACATCGGGTTCCTCCACGATGAGAAAATATGAGGAAATTCTTGCATTGCTATTACTATTTATCGCAGATCTTAGCCGGGGTGATGTGCTTTATAAGTTTATGAATCGAGAGGATCCGTGCACAAATCTTTGTGAGAAGGCACCACTGCCCTTTACAACTGTATGTAAAATTATTAATTTAATTTGCGTTGTTCATGCATGTTAATTGTCTTGTACAATACTTAAAAATACTGTTCATATTGATCAATGTGAATGAATTCTTAATGTCTTAATATTTCAGAACGAATACTCCAAATTATGTTGCCAGAGAGGTTGCAGGTTTTTTAATCTGGTTGATCTGCGTTATGGCCTGGAACCCGACAGCTTAAATGGTACCAGGGATGCCTGCGAAGCATGTACGTTTTAAATAATAAATATTTTATAATATATTCTATATTGGTTTTAAACGTACCATTTATTTTATTATATTCCATTAGATTTTCCAGTTTTTATGAAAAGTTTTAAGTTATACCTGCATATACATAATTTTTTACAGCATGCACAGAAGCATACACAATGCAAGATGACCGTTATGCTTGTACAATGGGTTGTGACTTTATGGCCAAGCAGCGTAACTTAGATCTAGTTTGCCTTTTGTCAGTTGCTATCTATATCGAAGAAGGAGCTGACTCAAGTATACTATTGATGTCACCAGATATCCCAGATAATGATATATTAACAGATCCTGGTTTAAGAAAAGAACTGTCACCAGGTTGGTGGGATTCTAATGGGTTTAAGCTACCACAGACATATATTAAAACAGTTCCCATAGATGCAGGGGTAAGTTTATAAGTTTGTTTTTGTACTAATCATTTACATGCAAGACTTTTGTCAAAATTAAACTTATAGTTCAAAATCAATTAATTGTATGATGGGTCTGCTTGAATAATTTCTTTCTCTTAACAAATGATAAACAATGCTTAACATATTTCTATTTCTAAATTTATTATATCAATAATGGAACAGACCGTGGACTATGGCATTCCATCAGACTATTCAGGTGAAACGGAACAATCTGCATCGATACCTGGATCAGATTGGCTACAATGTGCTTCACGCCACACAGGAATACCACGTTGGATGCTTGCAACTGCAATAGTAGTTGCAGCTATATCAGCTGTGTGGCTTTGCTTATCTCCTGATAAACCTGAAGAAGAAGATGTAAATGTTGAAAAGTGTAACGTTCCAAGCAAAGTGACGATTTACATACCGGATGAGGCGCCTTTGCATAAAAAACCGCCCCCAAAATACAGCGAAACTGTTGACGTTACTGACATTAACTTGAAACTTTAGATATATAATCCGTTGTTTGACTGCTAAAAAATCGTTCAAAACTATTTAAATTTAGACGTAATAAAGGAGTTCAGAGCAAAAGGAATCTCGGGTCATTTGATGTTTGCTCTACATCTCTAGGTATAGATTATTGTGTCAGTAGATACTGATTTAAAATTTTAATACTCGGCTCTTTTCATTTAAAGCAGATTCAGGTATTTCCACATTTATGTAAGCTATTCTAAAGTGAAATAACAGCCCTTCTTGTGTGATTTATAGTTTACCAAGGCAGAGTATTAAAGCAGCAAAATCAAAATATTTCACTCGGCTGGTAAAATAGAGATCAACCGTGACGTCTCCTATCAAACCATTCTCGTCATAAATCATATTAATCAAATACATTTTACATGTTTGTTTAGCTATGTCTGATGACGACAATTTTGGATAATAAGCGCTACAGCTTATTGAGAAATGAATGAAATTAAATTAGCGTAATCTGACCGTACTTGGAATGCAAAAACTCGTCAAGTTCGCAAAGTATTTTATATAATTACTTATTCCCCAAGCAAAAGATAGGCATATAAAATGATATAATTTAATCAATAACCAATTATACTACAATGATTAATAGATTCAACACTTGTTAGATGACTTATATATCGCGTCTTGCCGACTCTAAGCTAGCTTGCAATAGAGCAGTTTCTAAATTTTTCTAATAAATGATTTTAAGACTTTTCCTTACTTGATATTTAAGTTTGTAGTTGTACACAAATTATTAATTTTAAATATTGTCACGATAGTCATTACACACCTGCAGATGTATCAGTTGATATGATGATTAGTATTTAATTACATTATGTAACTGGCTCTATTATTTTGCCAAAAATTATATTTTTCCAAGGAAATGTTCGTACTATCTCTGAATGGCGTTGTAAAAATTGAGAATTCAATTTTCGACGTGCAAAAAGACTTTTCAACTGACTGAAAGTCTGTTCTTTCTTTTTCATTTACGCCTCTATTTGTTTCTTGTGATTCTGCTCCCAAAGATTATTACGATTAGAGTCCCATTTGTCTAGTTTTTAATATTTGAAAATTGTTATAGTATGTCTCCATTGATGACTGTATCAGCTTGCTCAAAGTATTTGTAATATTAATTTGCATTCGCATAGTGTGTGCATCTTACTTGTTATTAGAATATTATTGTAAATGGGAAAAGTAAGAAAATAATATGCAAACGTAAGAGTATACGCAGCCCCTATAATTATTCATTGAACAATCAGAAATCCAAGTCACGGTACAATGAAGAACAGTAGCTTGAATTAGACTATCAAAGAATTCTTATAATTCCAATAACGTATTAATTTGACAGAATCTGGATTTGTGCAAATATATTTCCATTTAACATCGACTTTCGCCATTCCATATTATTAACAAGTGATTACGTTACCATTGATTAGTTACTAATTTAATTAATTTGATTTATTTGCACATATCCAGTTATCTAAATTACTTATAATTATAGTGATCTCCGACGTAAAGACTTGAAAATTACAATATAATTGAAAGTGAAAATGTAAAAAAAAAAAGAAAATTAAAATATGGCACTTATTTGTTGGTGGTCTTTTTAAAACTTATTTTGGAATATGAATACTATATACAAGATTTTGTCATAATGCATTTCAGAATACTTATGAAAATATTCATTCTTATGAACATCTTATACGTATATATATACAGGCAACTGTGGGTAGGATACTGTAGCCTGGGTACATGCTAAAACATAAATCACCACGATATCACGTTAAACAAACCTAACACAGGGTATCTGAAGTTTCGTACTTAAAAAAATAGCAGTTGATAATGTTTCACAGGACAGTCATATCGAATAGGATACACATTTATTATACAACAATTAATCTCCCACTCTATAATATATGAACCAAGAGGCAATATTGTATACGATATTTGTAAAAAAGATAAATATGTATACACATATAACTCATCACAAAAGCATCGTCATAGCTTACAATTACAGTAATAAAAGAGCAATAAATTACATTTACTTAAATTTCTTAAAGTTTGATAGATTAATAGAAAATTGAATGTGGGGAATTTCTTAAATTAATAAAAATTACATCGCAGAAGCTTGTTAATAACATTTTTATGCAGAGATTCTATAAAACTATAACATGAATATGTAACATGGGCCCTTAAAATATTATCTTGCTCCGTTCGCCACAAGTTACTAAGTATTTTTTTCTCTTCAGCAAGTAAAATGGCATAGTGACGTAATGTTCAGAAAACGTATTTGTAAATTGGTAGTAGATTGCTATTAAAGCAATAATTATTTCAACAATCTAAATGTTTACTATTGCACTTTCTCATACAACATTTAGATTTCAGCATCATGACTACGGAACATTGTTTTGCACAATGTTATCCTACTTTATTAACAATAACGATAGACTGGCAAGAAAGTGACTAATCGTAATTGAAAAATTGTACTTTAAATTCCTTCACTTTTCCTTGAAACACCTTTACATTAATCCATGTTTGTGCTACTTCCAAATATAATCCAAAATATTGATGTGTATAGAATTATTGATATGCAAATACTTGCTCGTACTCAGGCAACTGACATTGGTTTCTGACTCTTCGGTGTCATATTTTATGTAATTTCATAATTAATTGGTATATATAAAAAAAAAGGAAAAATTAATTTTGAAACCAAGGTAACGCGTTCCTCTAGTGAAAAAATTTCGAATGCATCATTAGTTTTAGTATTCATGTTATATTGATATGTAATGATCGCACGGTGAAGAAATAAAGGGTATATTGTCTTATTAAGGTACATAAATAGCATTTATTTCAGTGAGCGTTTCAACCTAAGCTAAAAATATATGAGCATTAATCTATGTATCCCTCGCAATCAAATCCTAATTGTTTAACAATAATATTCAACAATTTAACACAGCAATTATTTCTCAAACAATTATATAGACTTATGTTGGAAGGACGATTTAGCATTAAAATTTCGACTATCAAAAAAAGAATTCGCTTGTGATAAATGTTTATTGTACATGACTCCTGGATGATACATAAATTACTATGATACAGTACAAAATTAGATGGCGGTACTACCGGTCCTTTGTGCTACCATCCCTAGCGCATCTCAACAATTAAACTACATATAAAAACTCTCTTAAAAGGTGATTAACAACGTTTCTTTGGATGCATGATTAACGTGCTATATACAAAACCAAAAAAGCGTTCAGAATTCAAAGAAACGTTGTGAAACACGCATTACGTAAAAAAACGCGTAATGGCAACTGACTATGTCATATCTGAACCTATTGCCAAATGTTATCCTTGGTTAGGCACAACCTTGTTCCTGCAAAAACATGAAGAAAAAGAGAAGAAAACTTCACAGCCAATACATTCGTGGGTCGTCCCTGCGAACTTGCAATTTCAAAACATGTCGGTAGATCTTTAAGGCTGGCCCCAAAAGTAAATCCATACCGGTCAACACATCCGAACGCTTCATTAATAACAAGGAATGGCCATCAATGTCCTGTAATGTAATGGGTAAGTATGTTACATATATATATTATTGTAAATAGAGATAAGATATCCGTATATAGTACTGCCATAGATTCAAAATGTTCTTACCTGTTGTCTAAACACTTCGGCTTCCTTAGGAAATAACCTTGCGAAATATTGATAGACTTGGTCCGACGTCCAATCTGAAGCATCGGGTATGTTTGGATCTATTCCATCTCGAGGACTGTCATCTTCCATCTGATCAGACGATCCTCTCGCTGGTGAGACTTGCGGACTTAATACAGGTGGCAAGACAGGTGGATTGGAAGGTGTGTCTGGTCGACTTGCAAGTATGCTTATGCTTTGCGATACAGTAGATTTAAACTGTTTTTGTGTGCAGTTATTACATTGCCATTTAGAATTTGACTTGGGTGCTGTTATTCGAGGTGTGTGACAAGCATGATGGTATGCTTCGTCACAAGAGAAGCAGGTAACCAAAGGACCCTATCAAAGCAAACAACAGATTTGTATTGACAGTTCATTGATCTTAAAATGAAGCATGATAATTGAAAAAGTTTATACTTACAGCATCTGAAGTTTCGCAACAAACTATACAACTTTTACAACGTTCGCATTGCCAACTGCTACCTAATTTTTGTATCAATTCTTCTGGAGAATATATACAGGTGGGGTGAGCTGCAACACATTACTCCAATA
Organism: Hartigia nigra; assembly: GCA_031001745.1. Taxonomy (NCBI): domain Eukaryota; kingdom Metazoa; phylum Arthropoda; class Insecta; order Hymenoptera; family Cephidae; genus Hartigia; species Hartigia nigra. Next base: position 3,485,450 of record JARPRG010000289.1, read on the forward strand.
CATAAAAAGGAAAAAAAAAAACACAAAAACATAATTGAATAACATAAGGTTGGGTACATACCACGAACGGTACAATCACGACATGCAACTAGTTTTTCTTGCTTCTCTTTAGCACATAGACTGCATTGCCGATTTGGTCCATCTTTCACAATAGGCTTGACAGATTCCTGTGACTCCTGAGCAATTAAAGAATTCTTATTCTGTGTTCCAGGCTGTCGACCACGCTTACGTTTGACAAGATTATTATCCGAAGGGTCAAATACTTTCTTCGCCCTCTGAAAAAAATTACATGTGTTATTTCCTATAGAAGGATAACCTTTAGTTTAACATAAAGCTGATATATGAGATACACAATGCAAGCTAGATGTGTACAATAAGACAAAATGAAAAACACCTTTCTACGTGCACTTCTAAAACCTCCTGCATTGAGTGAGGAAGGTGTTGGCGAAGGATTGGTAGAACTCCTGCCAGCATCCTCTTCATCTCGTTCCTCACTGAGCTGTTCTCCATCTTCCCTCTTCTCTCGTTCATCTTTCGTTTCTCTTCTATAATCCTCGAACTTCATCTCTATGTCCATGGGATCATCCGTCCTAACTTCGAGACGCTGTTTACGTTCGGCTTTTGAAGATCGTTTGAGGTTAGAATATGAATTCTCGAGGATGGTTTTAGTCTCATCCTTAAATTCTGGAAGGTGATTCTGGGAATCCTCGTGTGACTCTTCTTTGATAGAATCGTTAGGTGATGCCGGCTCCTTGGAACCAACAATAATCTCATAACATTCCTCTCTCTTAACTTGATCAGGCTTGGGGCTGGCTTGTCGCGATGACCTAGGAGTGTTCGACCTAGAATCTGTCACCGTAACGTCTTCCGTTTCATCAAAATCGTAAAGCCCTGTCGCAGACCCGCTGTGCTTATCCTTTTGCACACCATTCTCGCCAAAACTATGTTGCACGGATTCCGCCGTCATGTCGGACGTCGCCACCAAGGAGTAATTGCCGTTAGGAAGCCGCGTAATATTGCCGCTCGCTACTTCTTTGCCGAGAAAGTCCTCGACCATCCTGCGCGAGGTAGGATTGGACACACCGTCCAGCAGCTGTTCCACCAGCCGGTAACCCGGTACGCCTTGATCAAGGTAATCTGGTTCCTCAACAACCAGCTCAGCGACGGCGCCTGCAACCATTGCCGAGTTCAATTTTTCCTTAACGAACCCCTCCGGCCTGTTCTTGTATAGCTGCAGCCGGGACCACTTTGAAGCGTTACGATAGCTCGTGTTTCCCTTATAGTCGACCTGGATCACCTTCTCAGCCTCGATCAGTCGGTGGAGGTCAGCGATGGTGTCGCGCGCGTCCACCGAGAACTTTCGCAATAGATAATTGCAGATTCGGTCAGCGTCAGGACGCGCTTTACGCCGTCTTAACTGGTCAATCGCTTCCAAGATTTGTTCCTCGTGGAGAATCTGGGCTTCCACTCGATGCTGCATCGCGTACCTTTATTGTCTTTGCCGCTATGTTAAGGCGGGGTCCAAGACGATTTGCGTACGAGCCGGCGCACCTCACGCTCTATTACAACTGCTTCAATTTAGATATTTCCACAACAGCCCGAATTCGCCGTCGCGCAACAATTGTTTCGTGTCCTTTACAGTGCTCTGCGACTGCCTCTCATAGAACTTTTCTTTATTATTCCTTTTTCATGCGCCAATGTTTACACAACCCAGGCGACGTTCGTAGGATCAAGTTGCACGATATATGAAGAATTCTTATCAAGTATTCCACAGGCACGTTTCGCCCTGATAGTACATCTGTCCCCGCATAGTCTTTATATTCTGCTTAAACGGTGAACAAAATCTTGACTTCAATCGAACAGAGGATCAAGTCACTGATCATTAATCTTCATACTCATTTAGAGTACCAACAGTTATCAATATATAATCAAATTCCTGCAAAAATATCACACGTGTAATCGAGTTTTCAATATTCCATCAAATAAGAGTTTTAGAGGACTCGACTCTATATACGCAGCATTTTGATGTACGCGTATGATCTCATATAAGTACCAGGATTGAATGCAAGTCCTTTGACATCAGTGCAATAAAATATGGTACAGCATTGAAATTAAAAAAAATTTACTGCGCAAGTATGTACCGGGACATTCGAGACCCGCGCGTAATTTGCATGTAGATTTCATTTTTCGATGTTATTAGCAATTAATATGATCCACATTGTCGATCATCCTTTCATGGATACCGCAAGAATTCCTCAGCGCGCAGTATCAAGGAAGTGCGTTTAATTCGGTGGCAAAGGATGCTGCTGATTTTATAATAAAAAGTTAACCGTTCGGGTGAGACACTTGCCGATTATGCCACAAGGAGAGAGGTCGTCTGATTCGATCGAACTGCGCCACGTAAAATATCCACTCTGTGTGCGATAATTGTCACGATAACCACGGAGCCAATAAAAGATTGCTAATGTTGGTTATGGAAGCCCGTCGAGACAATAAAGGACGTGCATGAGATGTTCTTTGGTATGCCGATAACAACGATGTCAAGCAGTTCTTACTATTCCGTAGCGAGGTCCGGCCGCGACACGCGCTGATTTGCGGTCCATAAATAATGTCCACATAGAAGAACGAACAAATGGCAAAAGAAAATTTCAATACGTGCTAAATAACCGAACCGATGCTTTGCTTGCTGATGAGATATGATCGAGAAAGAGCACGCGCGTATTTCCCGGCAGTCGAGGACAGTTTTTTTTATATACAGTACAGACAATTTTCCGTCGATGATGTGCTTAACTGCGCTCGACGCGCATTTTGCACTGCACTGTAGTTATTGGTGCTAAGTCTTACGTTTGGAATCACGAATAAAAAAGAACCACGCGACAGGACCCAGTACACCTTCGCTCGTACGATAGACGCGTTGTCACTGCCTTGCAAAATGAGAAAACTGGGTGCGAGGCGTCGAATGAGCCGATGAGGCCGGTCGAATGTCGATAAGCACGGAAACGCGCCGAGACGCGCTCTTTTCCAGACGGCGAGCCTCGCCGGCCGCCGTCGTTGTTCACACGTAAAAGATTGAACCGCGTGAAACCCTGGCGCACTTTTCCTCACGAGCACCGACGACTTCCTGTCTTTTCACAGAATTGTTTGCACACTTGTGTTATATTGTGCGATGCCGCTGCCACTGCAAATTTCGTGAATATTCAAGAGCGCGGCCCGGGTGCGGCTTAGACATGGACGGGCCGCCGGAATACGGACACGCGGAGCGCACTTTTTGCAGGGACACGGCTGTGAAATTCATTCGCCGTCCGCTTTGACTTCGAGCGTTTCCGTGGCTCTGTTATCGCTCTTCGTGAAGAAATCGGGTGCCTTCGGTTTTACGGATCTGACGCAACAGACCTCAACAATTTCCTAATGCACGTATGGTATGCTACTGTTCAAATTTTATTTGCGCTTTCCTTGCTCTTCAATAGATTTTTTTGAATATCACCTGATTAGGCCACCTGCTTGTGGCGGTTATGATTATGCCTATGCGTGAATGCATATTTCACCTCTTTCTACTAATATAATTTTGGCGATTAATGAATTATAATCACATGTCGCTGTGATTGATTTACTATATTATTTCCTTTGACCAATTTGAAACTGTGAATGAGTAAATTTTTTCAAAGGAGAGTGGTGTTATATATCGTAAAATATTTTATTGCAAAAAGTACAAAATATGATTCTTTTTATAAAAATTATCGAAAATTTATCAGATGCCGTATGCAATATATTATGTGGACGAACAAAATATCTCAAATTTGCAACTTGAAACAATATTAAGCGTGAAATAATACGAAGTTGCTCAAAATGGAATGATACATTATTAATTAAGATTGATTTTCCTTCTCCGCCGTCATACCACTACGTCGATGTAGTTTCGAGAACTGTAAATAGATTTAAAAATTAACATTTTCTCTTAATACGAGTCACAGATTAATAGATGAACGTACCAAATTTAATGGTTTAATTTTTGTGCCCTGTTTATTGTTATTCTTCAAGGGACTGCTCTGTTGTAATTCACTTTCGCTCTTTCGTTTAGTTAATGGTAAATAAGACTTTACCAACGAGCTCTTTGGAGATCCTAAACGATCCTGTGTTCGTGTCGTTTCATTTAAAGAATTCTTCCTCGCGAGGCCTACCAATGGCGAATATTTTGGAATACTAAATTCGGTCTTGTTATGGGTGTGACGAGATTTCGGAGATTGTCCTTTTGGCGGAGACAACGTTTTGTTATGTCTAAGTCTGAAAATGTTATGTGTAATGTTCATCTATCTATATTAACTATATTATATTTTTCAAGGATTCAATACTTACACTCTAGGACTACCTTTTGAAGTAGCAGCTGTATTATTGGTATTAATATCAGATATTACTGGGGATATACTGCATGAAACATTACGCTTCATAGAAGTTTGAGATAATTGCCCAACAATTCTGCGTGCCTTGGATACCTCTGCATCCGGAGTAGATGAGGCGACAGGTTTAGCTTTTGGAGATTTTTTTACAACAGGAATATTAAAACTTGGATTGGGAGTACTGTTGGTTATTGTGAAAGCAGGATTAGTAAATCCTACTTTTGGGGGAGTAACCGAGCCCAATAACGGAGCAACTCTTTTCCCTAAGCTTCCTGCAATATATTATTGTGAAATTTAATGTAAGGTTTATTGTCTAGTTTTTCTAAGCGTTTTTTACCTCGTCTCTGCATGTTGCCTAAAGGAACTATTGCTTTCATTGGTCCTTTCTTAATTATATCTGCGTCTGATTTTTTTCTAAGTTTATTCTTCACTGTATTGATGAGAGTAGGAGCTTTTTCTTTTCGGATATCTGGCACTGCCACCGGTTTCACTTTAACATCTATAAAAATAAATGAGATTTTCCCATTATAGAATCAAATGAAGAAAGGATGTTTTCATAAGTATTACAAAACCTTTTATTGTGCTTCGTCTGCTCGTAATATCAGAGTCACTGGAAAACCGCTTTTTCATATCTCTTGGTAAAGATTTTGTTTTCTCTATTAAAACTGAAGTACCAGAATTTCCACTTGCACGACTGCCGGACAAACTTCTTCTGGGTAACTTTTCATTCGCTGCATGTTCCTGTTATATATTTAATAAAATTAACGGAGGTCGCATGAATTGTATTTACTTGAAGAATATTTGATTTGTAAAAATTATAATGTACCTTTGATGATAAATCTAAACTTCTTCTATTCATTGACTTGGATAAATTGGACGGGTATTGCACTTTTGACTTATACACAGTCGATTTTGTGGGTGTTTTTTTCTCACTATGCTCAGAATTATTTTGTTGCGATGCTTCGAAATTCAAATGACTGGTCGAGACATTTAAAATTTTACCAATACTCGCGAGTAAATTTATAGTTAACGGATCTTTGTTTTCTCCGCTCAATGCCTTTCCTATATTGATAAGCAGCTCTGCTGCTATTTTCTGTTCGGACAATGCATGATTTTTCTCTTTTTCTAGAACAACAGAGTCACTGAACACCGTATCGGATGTTTCTGCAGTTTTCTCTGTTTTCGGTGCAATCTCACCTGATGTATTTTGTACTATCGCCAACTTTTTTTCAGTCTTATTCATTTCCTTATCCGTATTCAAATTATTAACCAAATCATTGTTTGCCGAAACATTCAATTCTTTTGTATTTAGCGATTTATCAATATTTGCATTATCTTCATGACTTTCCTCAATGCTTTCAGCTTGTATATTATCGGTAGCTGTCATATTATTGGATTTCTTAGGACTTTTTCCCAAATCATTAGAATTCTGTAAACATGTCGTTAGTAATTCAACGTTATTCTCGCATTTAACACCCAAGGCTTTTTCTAAATTATGCAATAATGTTGCGGCCTCTAGATTATTTTCTAGCTTCACCAGTTTTTCGAGATCAAACAGTAATGTAGCTGCCATTATTTTATTGTCAGAAGTTGTAGGATTAATTATTTCTTCCTCTAATTCTTTCATGACGTCTAATTTTTTTTTCACATCATTCAAATCAAGCATCTTATTCTCTCTAATGATTTCTAGATCGGATTTTCCACCCATTATAGAGTCAGGGTTTGCAGGTGAAGAGGGCAATTCAATTAGATTTTCAACATTTTGTTCATCATCCGAGAGTGGCAATTCTTCAAAATTCCATCGAGGTTGGCTATTTACTAGATCATCCGAACTGGAAATAGTGGCTATAAAAAAATGATGACAAATTAAATACCCAAAAAGTAAATAATAGGATAATGAAAAAATGTATTACTAACATTGCGATTGATGTGCTAACTCCCCAAACAGCTTTGCAAGAGCATTAGCTTCTTCGATTATAGATGTTGCCAGTTTACTATTTACCTGTAACAAGTTAAAATGAATCAATAAGAGTACAAAAATGTTATATGAAAAAAGCAACATAAAATAACTTACTGCAAACACAGAATCGGTTGAGCTTAAAGAAGATGTTGAATTTTTAGTATTTTTCTCTGCATGATTCTCCATTTCAGGGTGGAAAACATCTACGTCTAATAATTTGTCTTCCATTTCCGGTTGATTTTCTGATACCCTTGGATCAATAATATCTTTATCTATTTGATCCGATTTACAATTGATTTCATTAACGTCACTCTTTATAGTTTCAATTTCTGATATTGGATTTTCTGTTGAGTTTATTTGCATTCTTTGCAATGTGCTTACTAAATCACTCATATTAGTAGAATTTGACGCGGAATGAGTGATGTTAACTGAGTTTAGAGAACTTGCAGATTTTAATCGACGAAGAGCTGGTGAACTAAAATCAAACGTCTTGCTACACTTCGCAGATGAACAGCTATCGACGAACGCGCGGTTCATGGAACCATCGGAAAAAATAGAAGATGAATAATCATATTTTGAAGTCGAATTGAGCTTTGATATAGTAGAAATATTTGAAATGTCAGTTTGGAAGGAGCTGTTACTCATCCTTGGTTCCAAGAATGCTTTATTCATTGAGTCATCGAAAAGAACTGAAGATACACTAGAAACTGAGCTTGTCCCAGACTTGCAAGGTTTTAAAGTTTCTGCTGTAGAGTGTGACCTGAGCCTGTACTGCTTCAGGTTTTTAGGTGATTTTGTTTCATTCGCTGAGAGGGAACGACGGAGTTTTGAAAATTTAAGTGCCTCATTGAATGAGACCTTTGTTCTATCTGCATTCTTTGCTTGTGCATGACTTGAAGATACAATGCTTAATTTATTTTTTTGCTCTGGTGAATTAGAACTACTTTCTGATAAAGTGTCATTCAGTAATGATTGACTTAGAATCGATGTTTCCGCAGGACTTGATGACTGGACTATTACATATGGTACTGTGTTTTCTTTCATAGAAACACAATCTTCATTTTTACAACTATCGCTAAGTAAATTTGTATTGTTCAAGTCTTGAATAATACTTTCATCTTTCAAATTAAAATCCATTGATGATTCGTCCAGAGTCTTGTTCAGTTTGAGGATCTCAGAAGGCTTTTTACGTGTAGGTATAAAATCATCTTTAAATTCTGTATGACAACTCCTTGGTGTATTGCACTCATTCTTACATTTCAATGCCTTTTCAAATACTACTTCGAATGGATCCTCTTTCTTACTTGCATATTCCATCATATTGTGCAAAGCCAAGTCAAAGGGATTATCATTCCATTTACCACGTTTTCCATTGCAGGAAGAACTTGGATGAACAGAAACATTGTTTGGAGTATCAATGTCATTTGAAGAAGTAGTAGGAGTTGCTGGAGATGGTATTAAAGGAGATGCAAGTTTAGATATAATGGAATTTTTTGTACTTGGGCTGCTGAAATCTATCAAGTCGCACATCATGCATTCAAAACCTTAATGTCTTTCGTAAATAACACTGTGGGCCTGGAAAAAAAACAAATCATTTAATACCAGAAGTATTCCCTGAAGAAGGATGGATCTTATACTGGTTGCATTTAAAGGTTTCCCCAATGTCTTCTACTCTTTCTGAACTTAAGAAGAATATTTACCATAAAACTCAATTAGTCTTCCACATTAAAATACAAAATTGTACACGAAAACGGCAACTTTTTCACAAACACTCACTTACGGTTGGAAATTTTCAAAAAAGTGACACAGTGTCGCTCTCTAGCGAGAATCACCCCTACAAGATTAGATAGGATGTTTTGAAATTCACCGTCCGTACTGCGAATATTATTATGTCCCTGTTTTCGTTATGCAGTAGAATAAGACACAACTATGAGCATAGTACTGGCAGTGAATTTCAGAACGTATCCCTATTTTGATAAATTCGTACTATTGCCGGCTGTAGATGCGCCTTAAGTCAGTATGACGTACTTCCGGTAACTAAGTGTAAAGATGGCGGACTCCTATCAGATGTTTCGGCTACTTCCCATTTTAGTATATTTTTAGAAATATCATATATAAATAGTGTAACTCACCCAAACCGTTATTTTAATGCTGCCTTTCGGAAGAATTTGACTTAAAAATGAATAAAGGTTGTTGGAAGTTTGACGATCATGACAAAGGTACGTTATTGTATTTGAAGGTTATGCTTAAGTGTCAAATAAGAAAATATACATAATATAGAACTTTACTTTTATCGTTTTGCTTTACTTTATTTTACGAAATCATTTTTACACACTACTTTACAAGAGTCATTGTTGCGGAGTTACGTTTTACATATTTTCGTCATATATATCGGATATTTATTTATAATTATGGTTGCTATTGCTAATATTTCTATATGTATTTTATCGAAATACAATAGAATTTTTTTGTACTAATTTTGCCTTTTAACGACCTTGTGCTTTTGCGTATATTCTTACGTATCGTAAATATTTTGAAAAAATGAAACCTCTATATATAGTTCAAACTCTATTATTTCTCCAGCATCTCTTCTTGTAAACAACTTAAAGTCATTCTTCGACATCACAGGGTTCAGAGCTGACTTCATTGTCATTTTTCGTTTTTATTGCTTTATACAGCTCTGTACATTGACATCGAGGAAGAAATGGAGGATGATGAAAAATTGAAAACTTACAGTGCCTGGGACCAGTTACCAGATATCTTACTAGAGGAAATATTTTCATATCTATCAATCCGTGATCGTTATTATGCTGCCCTTGTATGTCGTTCTTGGTATCGTGCATTCAAACTACACAATGTCTGGTCCATATTTACGTTGGAAGATACAACACTCACACGTGGAAAATTTAATTACTACAGTGGCTGGCAATACGTTTTGGATCATATGAGAACATCAGCATGTTTGAACAAAGTTGGCAAATTTTTCAGATGTATTATTTTTGAGCCAATGCTGAACTTCTATAATTTATATGAATTTATGAATATGGTATCCTGGTATACTGAAAGACAAGGTTCTGATAACACGTCTGTTGCTGGTGTGGGTACCTATATTCGAAGACTAAAGTTTACATTTCCTTGTAATATGGCCAACCGGGACGATGCAGATCGCATAAGAGTTTTTGGCACTGGAGGAAAGTTACTTCAAGCTTTGAAAAGGCTTATGAGTAATTTAATTAATTTAAAATGCCTAGAATTGATAGATTTGATGTTGGACAGCATAGAAGCAATACATTTATTAGATGATGTTTGTGCAATGTGTACTAAAACTTTGACGAAATTGGTATTGATAAATACAACAAGATATTACTGTCCTCTTTTGCATGTGGGAGTGTTCCTTAATTTGAAAGTAAGTGACACTAATAGAATTGCATGTTAGCGTTCATTTGCTTTTTAATCAAAAAGTTATTAAAACTTTTTATATTTTTAGGTTCTAGTCATTAGCCCACAAAATCTCCATGAGGATGTAATAGAATTGCTTGGGTATACAAGATTACAGCATCTACACATTTTACAAAATAGGTACAGTCCAAAGGACAGTACAATACATTTGGTAAATATTTGGAACATAAGCAAACAAGTAGATACGTTTCATGTTTTCTTATATCTTATATTTTTACAGCCGAAGAGTAACTCATGGGCAAAAATGCGAAAGTATAATCCTGGTTTAAAAGTACATTTTGAAGTTGAAAGTCACAAGCCTACTGACATTATTTTGCCTATTGACCTATTGGAACATAGTGACATACCATGTCATAGTATAGTACTGGATAACCCAAATACACAGGTTTTTATAAACAAAAGATATTTAATTCAAAAGAATACTGCAAATTAGCAATTTACACATAGCATACCGATTAATATATTTTATTCTTTTGAATTTTAATGACATGTTCGAATTCAAAAATGTTAACAAGAGGATCAACATGATTTCATTATATATTTTTATAGCAATCACAATTTACTTTGGGAGCACATGGATCATATTTCGATAGAACTCTACGGGTCTATGCCTTCAAGGGACTATCGCGGTACTATCTACATAAGAATTTTGCAAAAAGACTGGACGAAGCCATAGTGCGTCTCTGCAAGACCTGCCCGAATCTTCATACATTGGTAGCATATTGTGTACAGATCTTTTAACGTTATTGTCTATCTTTGTGTCTGTCAAATTTTATTAACGCTAACAGCCTGTGTACAATGTAGTGGTATGAACTAATTGTAAGTGTCTTTGGCGAAAGGCTTTAATGCTATATTAAAGTAAATGCTTCTTTTAACAGATTAAGACTTGAAATAACAATCAAATGGGACCGAGGATTCTTTAGATTTCCTGGATAACGTTATCCGTGATCGCTAGTATATTAGTTAGCGACACATACAATCTCTAATGATGCATCTAAAAAGTAATGAACAATTAGATTTTGGAATAATATTAGTGATACTCCTTCGAGTCAGTATTATACCAGGGTTAGTTATCAGTATTATTAATCATTTACGTTTCAAAAGATATTTTATCACACAAATACTGCTAGACAAACCAGATTATTAAATTTGGATATATTTCATTGACGTCAAGATAATATTTAACGAATCAAAATGTTCTTAATCTTTGTATGCATTAAATTTGCTTCCGAAGCTATACATATACATATGCTTTTACTGTTTCACTGAGTGATTCTCGTACTGCAGTGATTTGTTTGACTTTCATAACTTATTCCTGATTATTAACAGTGAACTGACTGTACAATCTTTTTCTTCTTATCAGCTTTACTGTTCATTGTATAATGTGAAAATCACTTTTAAATACAATATAACATTATTGGCATGGTCGAGATAAAATTTTTTATTTTCTGAATCTTCTCTTAATGACTTTTGTCTTATCACTAATCAGCACATAATTAAAGTTTTTGTTATCGTTCCTACAGATGATTCGCGACAAAATATCGACAGCTACGATCCTAGAAATAGTTTCCACTGCGAAAGCCTTACGTTGTTTATACGTGCGGCGGAATGTCATTCTAAAAAGGTGTGACAGAGACTGGTTAAAGATCACCGATTGGTCACCGGAACATTATCAGTGGATAAAAGTTAACAGTCGTAGTTACGAGGCTACTGAGAGAGAAGTTTCTAAAATATTGGGATACCGATGGCAAATGCTTTCCGAGAAGGAATTCAAACGGCAGCAAGTAAATTTGCACGTATAAACCCGTCACAATATTGACAGTACAAAATAAAAACAGGATAGATACAACTTTTACCAAAAAAATGACTATTTTCGGATTCCTGCGTTAATCTTCGTTGTTCATAAGGTACTATGTACTATTTATGGCCACTGTATGACATTTGGTCACACTTGTCAAAGTTTCTACTTGTTTCTGGTACTATTAATAATCTATTAAACTTCTCATGTTAATTACGAAAGTATACCCTAAAGGAAATTTTAAACGAAACATTTTTAATACTTAATTGTTTAAAACTTCATTTGTCCGACTTGTGGCCATCGCTTTAATTTATACGTAATGAATATGACTATAAAAATAGATCAGTCCAATGGCCATCATATATATGGTCCTAAGGTGAACAAGAATGAGGTACGTCTATCCTGTAGCACGACAACTTTTATTATGCCAAATATTTCCGTTGGCCACAATTTTTTTTCTCAGAGAATGAAAGTTCGATATATAAAACGTTGCAGTTTTTTTTATCGACTGATTATAAAAGTGTATTTATGAAAACGTTATAGCATTTAAAGATGTTTCTTGTTTTATACAAAAAGTCGAAAAGAGTGAGTAATGTACCATACGTTGCACACTATATTATAAGATATATAGTTATATTGTTCGCTTAGCGTGAGTAATAAAGTAAATTCAGTGTATGTTAACTTGCTCTCACATTTTTACTAGTCGATAGAAAAAGTCTATTAATTAAAATTGGGTCCCATTTCACATGCGTTGATTTAGGACTCACATTTGTTTAATGGATCATTTATAGATACACATAATGCCAAGCGTCTGTGATTTTACCAAAAACTCCATACAAATAAGAAAAGTATTTCTTAAATTATAACGGATTGTTAAAGAATAATTGAAAGTTTGTATAAAAATAAAAATTATAAACTTGCTGAGGTTCAAATATTTCGAATTTTCTATATCCTCTTGCCTGAACGTTATTTGTCTTTGCACTTGTTATAAATGTTAAGAACAAAATTAACATTGCTACTGTATTTTAGGATATGTGGCAAAATAAATTAGTACAGATATCTATTATAAATTTATTGTTTCATATATAATATAATAATTTCATAATTTTTTTTACTTGAAACAAATACAGCAATATTAACTAATGATATAACAATCTCCTTCTCTAAAGAAGATTCTAAGGGTGCAAACTCATGCATGCAACGCTGCATGTACAGCGGTACTCTAATTTGGTGAAACAGTACTAATGACCGGTTTCTTCATTTCTAGATAAGTTTCCGATAACTTTATCCGGAAAATATCTCCCTAGAATCGTATATCTTTATATGGAGGATAGCTATCGAGAGATGGAAAGAAACCGGCCATAAGGGAACTGGTTTTTACCAATCAGATTGAGTCATGTGCATGAGTTTGTAACTTAAGATGTCAATAAAGACTGCCAGAGGATCACGTAGATAATGAGAATCACAAAATAAAGGAGACCTACTAATGTCGTAAAAACATAGTAAGAATAACGGATCCAAACGTGTTTGTATATACAATTAATATGTACATACAATGCTTGAATATTACAAAAGTATTAAACAACTGTATAGTATCAAGTTTATTTGGCCAGCCGAAGAATAGCCAAGCTACATATCACTCGTTCTAATGTTAAATTTTCTGATTCGTATCGCTATATACATTGAAATTTCATAGATGCATGATAAGCAATAGCGCACGCTTCGATTTTATCTAAACAACAATAGGTAAAATAAATAAAAATGCGATTATACCGCAAAACATCTAGAAGAAATAATCTAACGTTAAAAACCAACGGGATTAAGAAAAGTAAATTTATGTCGTCAAAGTCGCCGAACGCTTGTCACGATTTTTACTGCGTAAAATAGTGCGTGCCTTAAAAGCTGCTGCGTTCATGAGTGTCTGTAACACATAAGTGATGATTCCATTATTTAAAACGGCCCATATGATCATTACTTTAAAGCGAAGCTCTGTTTATGCATTATTCTTGCACTTATGCCTCCCGATCATTCGTATAATTACACTTACCCTTTCAAGCTTGCTTGTCTTCTGCTGAGAAGGTTGTAGAGGCAACAGTTTATTACCAAGATGGAATATTTCACGCAGCAGTAAATTTTCAGCAAGATGGATATTTATACCAGGTCCAAGGATTCGGCAACATGTATTGTATTGAATTCGAGCACACCATCCTTCCAAGAATAAAGTTTCCCTCCCAAATCTGATATGCATTTCCGGTACGACGTCCTCCTGGAATGCATTTTATTTGATTAGATAAATAATCCCTTTGAATCTCAAGCAGCTGCTTTCTTTTTTTTTTTTAATTCCATGAGACTACAAACCTCAATATATCGCAATATGTCCCTAAAACTAGCACGCTGTTGTTTACGATCTTTCTTAGCTCTGTACTTGTTCGAATCTGTAGCTAAATCTTTGAGTACATTAACGAGATCGAGTGCCCACTCCTGTTCATAATCTTCAGCGTAGTCGCGACCAAGTTCAAATATTACGGCTAACGCTTCACCGGCCGAAATGCGTATTTCAAGATGCGGAGATTCTAGTAATTCGCGCAGTCGATTAAGAGAACTGAAAAAATAAAAAATGTTAGTAGTACATGTGTGAACTTAGGGAGTAAGTTTCTATATTGTTTTATACACTTACGGCATATAATTGTTCGTTCGATCACTGGCGAGTAAATTATAAATGTCCGCTGGTGACATGACGGTTAAAAGCAAAGTCCATGAAGATAGTGCAGCTGCATGTAATGCGGCCATGTCAGCAGAAACTGCTGCTACTGCACCATTTCCTTTTAGATAAGAACCAGCAAAAATATTTGAGAGTAACTGTGTGATCTCAATGGTATCCCCAGCATCGTTTCCGGACAAAAATTGATTCATACTCAAAGCCCAGCAGCACTGCAAAGATATAGAACCATTTTAGTCCTTTGTACCAGCTTATAAAATATTTAAACTTCTCCACCTTATGCGTTATCAATTAGTGATTCGAAAGTATAAAAAAAATATGTTTACATTTAGGTTAATTTGCAATTAGATCATTTATGTAACATTTTACATGTTGAAATTGTATAAAACCTTTTAGTAGTATTACACAAAGAATAATCGCTTTATATAAGATGTTTTAGTAAATCCATTGCAAATTATTTTTACCTCAGATCTTGCATTAGCATGTGCTGTTTTATCATTGGCTATAAAAGTCAACATAGACTTAAGATCCCTGCAAGCGATTTCTGCACTCTCAAACGCTCCAAGTTGGACACAGAGCAATGTACTCAATCGTGCAGCTGTGGACTGTTCATCACCACGACCCTTTTTCAAACCCCGTTCTATAGAATCTGTGATGGTCATTTTTCTATCTTCCACGAAGTCAGGAATATACTTGATGGCAAATATTTTTTCAATCCCATTGAAGCATATGATTCTGCCCTTTGCACTCTTCTGCGTCAATCCATCTATCGCTTCCTTCAATTTTTCTTCAAATGCCTCTTGTTGCGCCATCTCGTCAACCTCATTGTCATTAACTTCATCAAGGACACTGCGATTGTCAGACTGACCACTGGCGATGCTACATGCATCATTATTAACAGAATCCTCATCGGATGTTAATTCAACCCTTTTTCCACCGTGACCTACAAATTTTTATTATTTATTGTCTGAGTATCCCAAATATTATAATTTATGAGATATAATAATTGTAATTATTTTTTATTATGTGTCGACAAGTAAATAATATTATAACTTATTTATTTAAATAATATAAATATTATTGAACCAAAACAGCTGCTAAAAGTGAGTGTCATATTGCATAACATGAAACTGAAACGAGTGTTGTAAGACATATACTATGGTACCATATGTTTAACTGACATGAAACAGAACTTAATCATGGTATGAATGAAATATCAATATTTGCATTAAATTCAAGACATTTTTATCTTATCACATGAATCTATTAGTATCCCAAAAATTTGAAATATTGCCTACACAGATGAAAAGTGAACAATTTTGAATGTAAACGGTGTGAGAAAGCTTTATTTTTAAAAACACTTCAACCTTTATTTTTGTCCCGTTTGTAAGATTTATTGGTCAAATTACGAAATGAGTTATAGATAGTAATATTTTGTATAAACAAATATATGTATACAAATGGAAAGATTTCGTAAAATCATCATGTCATTTTCGAATTTCTACTAACAAAATTTCGAAACTAATAGGAAAACGTTATTATAATTTATCACAACGTATTAACACGTTAATCTAAAATCGTAATCAGTGTAAAGAAGAAAAGGTATTGCATATGTGTGAGGAAACTCACAAGTGTTACAAAAAAAAAATAAAAAATCCATTATTTAAAGTAAGCAATCTCCGGTTGTACGATTCCACATCATTTTTTAATACGACAGCATGGGAGACACATGAGAATCGAAACGAAAGAGCCAGCATGTATCCAAGGTTATTGTAATGCTAGCAGATATGTTTAATCAGTTTTTTAGATCCCCACGCAATCACATAAAAATAAGAACAAGCGGCCATGGTAAATACTTAAATAGAGTGCAAATCTATGACGTAAGAAGGAATCAACAAAATAAATGTTGAAGATAATTCACTATAAGAGATGACGAATTAACAATTTTGATGCACTATAGCGTAGCGTCTGTGTGCCTCAAACGAAATATCTACGATTTAATATTTTCCAGTAGACAAAAAAATTTAAGTTCTAAGAATAACTTTAGTACGAATGTGTAACTTACCGGACTTTCCTCTTCTGCCTCCTTTGCCTGGCATCTTCTCTCACCTTCTCTATTGCACAATTAGTACTAACGAAAATACTCGATCAAGAGGGTAAATGTCTTGCACTATTAATTTTCTTTCGTATACTGAATGCACTGCATGTATTTTTAATTAAAATTTGATAAAAACTCATTAACATGGTGCGAAATATTCAAAGCATACACGTCGAGACAGCCAGCTGTGGGCTTTCTCAACTGCACTGTCTTTTGCGAGCCAGCGAATTTATCCGAACCTTCACGAATGTCTCCGAAAGACTAGTGCGCGCGCATTATACGTTTCTGGAATCTCAATCGACTGCCAATCGGCAACAGCGTTCTCAGCTTTCCAGTGACGCATGCCCACTCCAAGTTTAATTCAAGTTCAATGAGTGCGTATTACATTGCACAATGCTGTGCAATAAATCATCGACGCATTTAATTTGAAGGCTAGTATAACATCATTGTTTTTATGCAGGTTGAGTTGTAAGTTTTTGCTTTAACAAATTCTCTAAATATGTAAGATGTAACCAATGGAACGCCAAGGTAAAGAAATAAGGTACATGTAATATGGTTAAAGCTGTTCATGGTTTATTCTGTATTCGTATATAATGCAAATATATGTATGAACAGCTTATTTGGCTTGTAGCTAATAATTCTGAATAATTTTAAGTACCTATCAGAGGCATATTACTTTCATTATTTATAATTAAAAATTAGTGTTATTATAAGATCGTAGTAGAAAACCTGAAATTTTTGTCCATGCACGTGATCTAGAATCTACCGTGTGGATCCGTTGATACTGTATGATGTGTAGGACATGTACAATTATGGCCAGTAAAAATACACAATATTAAACCTTTAAACGTATTACTTGGAAATGATATAAACTATCTTAATAAACGGCATCCAGGAACGATTTTTTACTGTTTTCAATAAAAGAGAACACAAATAAATATTACAACATGGATTACAAAATTTATTAATAGGAATGTGATAAATAACAAATATGAAATAATAAATATGAATATTTAACGACGATTGTTAGAACCATGGTCTTGTATATAGGACTGAACCCTTCCCTATTCCCACTATTGCTATATTTCCATGATGCAGGCTTGAAACAAAGTTAACCAATCATGTTAGTTTATTCCACTCAAATCTCATTTTTGATTGGTTAGCTCAGTGTCAACTTTGCATAGTGGAAACAGCAAATGTTTTCAGTTATAACCGTGTGCAAAGCACAGACTTCTATATACCTCTAGACCGCTAGCTCGCTTGCTGAATGTGAGGCAAAGTGGAGGGGAGTTGGACGCCATTTTTTGTATGGCATTCCGTATTGCAGGTGGGGGAACCACGAGACCACTTTACCTACGAGATGTAATGTTGAG
>JARPRG010000289.1:3503350-3518325 GCA_031001745.1 Hartigia nigra
GGAATGCGATGAACTATAAATTTCACATTTATCCCATGTTGTAGCCGAGATTTCAACGATTAAAATGCGCTATTAAATATTGCAAAATGAGTTCTGTAAGGGGTTAAATTTTTCATTTGAAAAGGCGTCTGATTTTTGCGCGATACTCGGGGGCCAACTGCCCCACCGCGCGCGCCAACCGTCCCACCACGCGCGCCAAGAGTTTCGCAAAGATACACAAAAATTAAAGTGTTCCACTTCAATTGCGCACTACTGTATGTACAGCTTAAAATTTTATTTTATTTGTTTTAACAAATCATCCAGTTTTACAGAAAGACGTATAATATCAGTGAGTAACATTATTTATTGATTGCTTCTCTTACCTTCATCCCTTTTACCTTTCCCAAAGGCTAATGTTCAGGGGGTTATGGACACCCATTCTAAAATCCCATTTGGGATAAACTCAACTTGCCAGGGTTGTATGACTCGTCATATATTAAACATGCACCAGATCAATTATTGAAAGTCAACCTGACCTACCAGGAATTCTTGCTTATTGTAAACATATCTGAGTATCTTACATCCCGTTGCCCAGTATGTCTGAAACCATTAATCGTATTTGATTTATCCCATAACAAGGGTTATTGTAAATGTTTAACAAACGTTACGTGGACACGGTCATAGTTCGAGTATTGGCCGCTAGAACGGAGGTCTCTCGAATCCGAATCGTCAAATTGCATAAACAGATTCTTTCAGAACTTTAAAGGGTCCCAATCTGATCCTCAAAAGCTTCGTAGAGCTGGCAGCTTGCTCCAATACGGGAAATCAAGCTCATCCCAAAGGAAGAAAAAAGAAGGAAAAAAAGAGCTTCGTAAACAACTAGAGCTTCGTGTTCCTCAAATCAATTCTTGTCCATCGTTCAGTATTTTTATATTAAATATAATTATATATATAAATATGAAACTAATATAATAAATACTATTCTTTTTTTAATCTAAAAACAATTATTTATTTGTCATTATGAATTAGGACACTTTTAATATTTGTTCCATGACAAAATGATAATTGTAATTCTTACCTTTCTTTGTTTTTTTAAAATGTAATTTAACCTTCTCGTCCCTTCGTCCTTGGCCAATAACTCATTTCATTCGTTTCACTCTCATGCATAATACATACAATGAGCGAGTTGTACGGTGACGAAAATTAGGGACGGAAAAAAAGATACAAATTTATTTAACTCCCGCTACTGTCACGAAGCGAATTACTTATATTGAAAATATCAAAATAGTCTCATAACGTTATTATACCAAAAAAGGATCCGTATCTTGGCCACCATGGGGAATAGATATCATGAAATTCATTGAATTCCTTAACAGGTATGTATATATTGTTCATTATTACAAAGTGGTTTTCAAATATATTGTTACAAACAAATACTACATCCTGTATGTACAACTTATAATTCCAAGCAAGAAAATACTCGAGGGATACAACCCAACCTCGAATATTACCAAAGCATAAAATACTTGACACCACAGATACATTTCTCCGTAATTTACACTTCCATAACGTAATCCATACTACGCGATACATATATTCCAAGATATTTGACGTCACTGTCAAATATTAATAAAAAAATTCTCAAACGTGTATTTGCTGTTTCTTTACCAGGATATGAAAAAAGTCCACCTGTTCAAACAGCAAACGTGACTCCACACTTTGAAGACAACATCCAATACTTCTTGCACTTTCGACTATATTTTCTCGTCGAACTTGTATTACAAAACTTTTCACGTATTTTCCACTAAACTCCGCCTACGCATTACCTCATACCTATATGACTGTGTCTTCTAGACATATATATATTGATAATACTCTGGGTGGTAATATATTGAGTATATAGATATACCATTCCACAGGAAATATCTTCAACGTTTGGTATACCTATTTGGTATACTATTATTGCATACACTTTTGTCCACTGACTCGGATGCGCATTCCTATTTTCAATTGTGTTTTAACGATTCGGCAAATTTTTTGTTTATGTCATTTTATGGATTCTGTGCTTTGTCAGGTCATAAACTTGCTGCTGTTATCGCCTTCAGCCACTCCTTCTTTTCTTTTTTCCATCGGTTTGCGTACGTTGATTGCACGTTGTTGGCCTGCCGTTTTATACTTGTAGACGATAATAACCTATGACCTTCTATAGTGGTCGCTAGTTGTTATTACAACGATGTATCATTTTTAAGTCTTTATCTAGATCAGACATGTTACCTTTTAAAATGTTGTGTCTTATGATAGGACCAGAATTCTCTAAAGAATCTGCCTTGAGAAAATAAGTAGACTAAAACTATAAATTAAATTCAGCAGACCATACCTATAGGACCGTTCATGGACAGTCAGATTGAATAGCAGTGTAGAAGAAGAATCCTTTTTACATTATACGTATATACTAGATGCTAGTGCAAGTATATACGGAACACGTAAACGGATCGATAAAACGTATTATCCTGAATGCACTTTTCTCTCGGCACTTCGAGCTGAAATGCAACTTCTCGTTTCTTGAGGAAATAAAAAATGTATAGCTTGCAGCATATGTGAAATGGGGAAGGTATCTTGCCTTATACAAACCACCTGTTTTTCTTTAGCAGACAATTTTAACATGACTTTTGGGTACCATAGGAATTATTTCTGTAGAATTTTAAGTTAGATTTGCTTGCCTTATTTCAAAACGATTTTCAATGAGCGCCTAAAGGGATTTACTGAAGTTAAACAACCTAGAGAGAGATGTTTAAGTTTTAGTTATATTGTATGCTGACAGTTCTTCAATATGCCAGCTATTTGTGGTATAGGCAACAACTCAACAACAACAAGAATATGAAACACCAGTGTATATAGGTAAATGAGTTTACTTATTAGTTTATATGACGGAGGTTCTTGCTAATTTGGAGCCTTCGGAAATAATCGTAGGATTACTTTATCATGTTTACGTATACACAGAGACAGTAAAGTCGATGGTAAATGTCCTCCTGGTGGCAATTTCTGGTACTTTATCATTCGCATAGTTAATCTGAAATAAATTGAGCGACGATATATTCGATTCCATTTTCTTGCTAAGCACTTACGTCCATTTCCACAGATAGCGTTTAAATATGGTTCAATTTTTTTATATAGTTTTGAAATAGAATCAACGTCGGTGGAATCGGCTTTTAATCTGCTACGTTAGTACATGGAAATAAAGCGTTAAACGTTGTATACGTGTCACGAAGGTCTTTTAAAATGGCGGCTAAGAATGAACGCCATTATTTCCAATCTCTCATGTTTCTTTGGTATTATTCATTTCTTGAAAGAGACACTTGAACTTTTAATAAAATTTAGAATAGTCTTCCTTTCACAATATCAATTTGATTACCGCTGTTTATTTAATTCACAGGATATTCATTTTCAGGAGGAATTCCACATGTACTCAACCACGCATGGAATTCGTGGTAACATCGGCATGACATGTATTCAGCTTCAAACGTGTGGAACTGCAGAACATTTTCATGAATATTCGGCCAGTAATTGAAATAACATTACTATTGTCTTCCACATGGACGAGTCCAAACATTTTTTTACCCATGAAAATTGCAATCTCCAATTATAATGGTAAAGGTTATACATTTTATTATGATTAACGATGCGAATGCATTAAAGCATTATTTACATAACATAACCTCAACTGTGGTTTAAAATATTTAAACTCTATGACTGCAGATACGATTTACAGTATCCAGTGTTGTAGCCCATATCCGTGCAGACACCTTAGAAATGCCTGGAAGCTATCGTTCACCATATGCTCTGCTTGACATCGATCAGCCAAAATTATCGAGGAAATAATTGATTCCTGATTGGATATCAATGAATGCCATAGAATATCTTTATAAAGCTTGTTCGTAACAACAAATACTATATCTTTTTGATCTATACTTTTAGAAGAAATTGATTATTATCAAATACACAAATATACATACGGATACGGAATCAGTGTCGGAATTCTACGATCAAAGTAGAACCATGGGAATAAAAAAAAGTACTACACCACTTTTAGCAATCACGAATCTAATGTAAGAGTTTAACGTAGTAAACGATTCCCAGAGGTGAGAAGATCAATGGTCTAGGTTATGGATAGTCCTTGGATAAACGGGATGAATTTTCGTGGCAAAACGGACATTTTGCAAGGTGGCAGAACAGAAGGTAGACCTACATGCAGGAAAGGATTAGTACAGAACCGTACGATGGCATTAAAGGGGTTTAGGTCCTTGCTAAACTTCTGGCTATGTGGAAATACGAGACTCCCCATTTAATTCTTGCGAGAGATCCTTTAGGAAGTTTCATGGGTATTTATGAAAGTCCGGTTATATCCCTTTAAGAGGGAACAGGGTACATATGCCTATAGCAGGTTTCACGTAACTTTTCGCACTCTTGTTACAGCTACTTAGTATGTATTAGAGAGATGTTATAGCGTTTCGGGTATCACGTGATATTATAATCTACGATTATGATAGTTATTATGTTATTGTTAGTTTTTTTTTTAATAATTAGTATTTACTATTAATGAATTGAGTGTATGGTATGACCTTGACGATACTGGCCTCGGTTGAGATTCTTCTAAATTGTAGGAGTCAGTCCCGGTCGATGTAGTGGCTCCAGACATCCTGGCACCGTCACCGCCTCTTTCGACTTTCAAGGAAATTTCAGAGCCTCGACCCAATCGCATTGTACGTGCACACTCCATCAAATAATTGAGAACTCTTGAAAATGTCAAGGACTCCAGAGTCATGTGCTTGGAGAATAATGGTAAAGTCTGCGAAACCTTGCGTTAACTGATTCAAATTCCCCTCCACAATTTTCCTCTTTCGAACGTCCCTTCCTCCTTCCTTCCTTCGTCCCGAAAGACTGTCTCTCGATCGTTTGTTTCCGGCTGTTGTTTATTATTTTCACTGGACGTGGAGTCTGTTGCGTCGAGGAAACTGTCGACGTCGTTTACATAATTCGTAAGAAGATTGTTCCGACATTTTAATATAACGGATAAAATCGCACGGGATTTTTACTCGGGAAAGAAATTCACTCACGGTGTTCTGTTTACTAAGTTGTCTACGGCGGTAAGGAGATAAGAAGAAACGAAGAAGGTCGAAAATTGAATTGACTTGGAATAACACCGACCCTTTTTACTGACCAACGTAGTAAAACCATAAGTTAGCCATGTGGAAATGTAGAAAGAAAGAACAAAAATGTAATAAAATACTTGAACTTTACTATATAACAGCCATATGGATCCTTGTTTCATGAATTTCACATTTTTCTTCAATTTATCACGCATTTATGTATCACAGAACAATCCTTAGCTGGAGTTTCATTCTGAGAGTCAATAACTTTATGATCAGTCGATCGTCCTTCTCAATCCAATGCTCTGCAGTTCTGCCAACAACGATGATACCGCTGCATATCGATGACCGCCATATTGATTCACGTTATGAATATTAAATCAAGCACGCAGGAATGCAAGCGTGCAGAGCAATAATCTCGCCTCAGAAATTCCACCTCGAACGGAATAGTGGAGTCCAGGGTTGGAAATGACGTCAAGAATTCGGTAATAAATATAAAGAAAAATTGCCATACTTGATTCTATTTGAAGATTTCGCATTTTCCGTCGATCCAATGGACTTTCATGCGTATTACTTAGGGTGATTGAATTCAGCAAGAAAACAATCAAAGGACAAGGGATTCGTCAGACTAAAGTATAACGTTCTGGAAATCTCTCTGTAAGAAACCCTTCAATGAACACCGAAGGGTATTACGAAGATTTATTATTATTATTCGGAAAAGGGTGGCGGGAGGGGAAGGAGGAATTTCCGCAATTATATCATTGAGGACAAGTTGAATCCTTTTCAAACTGTTTTTAAAGGCTCCTCAAAGCCCAAGGCTTTTCGCTTTCTTTCCATGGTCATTAACCCCTTCTCTTTGAGCGTGGGATAAGCCGCGGGAAATTTAAATATAAAGAGGGTGTCGGACTTGCAATTTCTTCTGCTCGAACGCAAACAGTTTTACAAGTATCCCCGATAATCGTCTTGTGTCTCCAGTGGGTTGCGTGCGGGGAATATATTTTCTCAAAAAGGGAGAATAAAGGAATGGTTATCGTTACGGAAAATGAAACATTTGCCCAGCCTGATACAATTTAAGATTTCATAAAAATCTGCCCTTTTTTCTCACAGTTTTACATCCTGGAAAAAACAAGGCTTCATTCACTGAAGTATCAAATTTTATTGGTAAAAATAAAAACTTTGAACTATATTTCATTGAGTCGGATACTGTACTGCTTATGGTTTTCTCTGATGTTTATAAAGAGAGGAATCCCCGACATCCCAACAAATATTTGATCTCTGCTTCGATATCAAAAGTTACTGCCTTTTCGAATAAATCGAATTTTACGCAATATCTTTAAGTTAAAAATACTTTTCTGTTCCCAAATGAAACAATCCGAACGATGACGCTTCGTCCTTAGTTAAAATTGCTCAGGAGCTATTTGTCAGCGTCAACCGCTAGCAGAACTTTGAACCTGGAAAGAGTCAAGTATACTGATAGGAAACTGTGTAGGATAAACAACGGAGAGAATTACTTAGTTACCCAGGAGTCTATTAATTGTTTGATAACCGTAAGTCTCAAGACAAGTGATACAGAAGGATAATTAATTACTAAGTCAAGCCAACAGGTACCCAATTAGTGAATTAAACTTTGACCTCAACATCAATCAAGATAAGAATTCGTTTTCAAAATATTTATTTTGTATTTACTGGATTATTGTATCAATAATATACATTGTATTAATTACATTACATTATCCGAAGATGACTTAAGTATTGACAAAAAAAAAACAGAAAATATCACGACATTCAACACTTCCTTTTATTCTCTCTGGAAAGGGAAGACAGAAAGAAAGAAAATATGGCATTCATACAAAAAGCGAAAAAACGAGATAGGAAAATCAGGATATCCGGGAAAAAAAGTGTCACGATATTTCTGTCTAAACAGTCGATTTGGCTCGAGGATAACGTCAATAACATTTTCAGGGCTGCCACTACTGTAGCACAGAAAATTATCTTGACTATGAACAAAAAGACAAAGGAGTCACGTGATTCCACTGCTCTTAGTGTGTGTTCTTGTAGACTTTTATTATATCCTGAGGGAATGAAAGGAAGTCCTTAAGTAATAGCAAGGGATCCCAGCCTTCCATGTGTCCTGGAAGAGAACACAACATTTTTTTTATACTAGGATCTACAAAGAATGGAAGTATAATTGCGAAAAAAATAATATCAAAAGTATATTAATTTTTAATACGAATTGAAAATTTCTTGATTAATCCGTTTCTCAGTTTAATGAATCCTTGCAGGTGAGGTTATTAATCTGCGCAACCTTCATTCTTGGGAAAAAGAAAAAATTGCAAGTTTTACATAAATCTTTACACTGATATGTTGATCCGCTGCTGGACCATTTCTTTTGTGTCTTTTTATATCCTTGACGGATCTGGGAAGATGAGTATTTTATGTAGAAGGATATCTAAATGAGATCATAAGTATCATTATTATGGACTGTTAATTGTCCATTGAAGGGGCGGGGGAGGGGGGGGGGACCCTAAGATGATAATTTTTTCACTTTTTTTTCTCATTAACTTTCACCGCCAATGACCTCATACTTGTGCTTCTTCAAAGTATCATTTTTGTACTTTGTATTATAATATTTGTATATGCGTCTCCAACTGACGCTTTTGTATCTTGATGGAGTTTAAAGGAATATCCGTATGAAAATGTCAATGAAAAAAAATGGCGCCGAGCAGTCCCCATCTTTCTTGTTGATATTCTTTGTCATTAATTTCACGGAAATGAAATTTCTCGAATGAAGTTTCTTCGGATACGTCAATTTTGTATTTATACCGGATCCGGTGGCGGTGCTAGTAATTGCATACTGGACGACTTAGCGATCTGAAAAGGGGAAGCAGATCCGATTTACATAAAACAAAAAAAAATTCCTCTTAATTAATAAACTGAATTTTTTTTCATAGAAAATTTTATTTATTTACCTGATGATTTGGCTGCTTGTAAGCTTTTCTCGCGTAGACCTTCAGTACCCTGCAGTTACAGGCTACCGACAAAGCCACAGCCAGACCCTATTTTTTTTTAAAATACCCCAAAAAAGGCACTGCCTCAGCCATCATGAATTTTTCAAAATTTGTTACATAATCAAACTCATGATAAATATTGATACCTGCAACGAGTGTCCTATACAGAATATAGCCCAGAGAAATGGAATTTCCCAAACGCGTGCGGCCACTCCGAAACCAGCGACGGATCCAATTATAAGGCTGACCTTCAAGAATAACACCAACTGCAGGGCTCGTCTCCTTTTCATTTTTTCACGCTGCTTCACCTCCAGCTGCATACTGCACGTGTACCTTGAAACAAAGAATATAATAAATGCAGGATCTTTCATAATTAAATGTATAGTTTCCAGAGGAAATACAATATCCGTAATGGCGAATTCTTCATGCTGGTACACTATGCGTATGAGCTATAGCTATACCTTGCTACAATGGCTGCCTTTAGCAGATAATATCCAGAGACGAATAGAAGTAGAACTACTGGTATACCATAAGTGTAGACGGTAGCTTTAGCACCTAGGAACCTGTGCAGATAATGTGAAAAGAATATCCAATAAATATTCGGGTGACGTTCTCCATGAATATAAGTAGAACAAATAATTTTACAATATTTAGTATAAAATACAAATATTTATGTCCTCAATATTGCAAAAATATTTCTTAGATGACAAAAAAAGGAAAATACTTGAATTCCTATGAAAAGAAAAAACATAATTATAAAAATACTAAATGGCAAATTTCTAAAGAAATTAAAAAAAAATCCAACCTAAAAGCATCTATTGACATTTAAAAATATTAATCTCACCAGCAACTAAATGGCGTAAGATCCTGAACGTCCCAAAAGTCATGATTTTCCTGATTCTGCAAAAGTATAGCTAGGCCAAAACTGATCATGGGTGCACCCCAGGCGAAGATACTGTATCTCAGATAAGCCGGTGCATCGTCACGGCATGGTACAGATGCCACAGTCGCATAAAGATGATGACACATAGCAGCAAGCCAGCAGACGACAGAGACACGGACATACTGCAGGCTGAGTCCAAGTGAGATACACAATTCTGAATCCTAAAGATAAACATACACAGACATCATTAACATTATTTCTTTTTCATCCGTCCTTTTTATCTTTCAAGCATTTTCTCGTGACTGAGAAAAAAAGATTGGATGGCTTGAAGAATCCCGGAGATGACTAGAGACCGGAAGCTGCTCGACCGGAAAACCAACTACCGTTCTCGATTCGTTACGGGATACATTTATATTAAATGGCTTCTTGGAGAAAATCACAAAAATCATGTATCATCGATTATTAAATTTCTTGCTATATAGAGATATATATCTCTTTGATCTAGAAATATACATATATGACTAAACCTACGAATGCTCACGTGTCGAATTTTCCCAAAGAGATACTTCACGTTCCAATGGATGACAAGTGGCTTCGGAACAGCAAAATTCCCCTAATGCTTTTCCCATCCCTAGGAATTTTATTGGCGAGGATGGTCAATTCCGTTATTAACCCAGCGTCGCTCGTGCTATGACTAAAATATTTACTCTTCTCGTAACTCACATGCCAGTCTTCAGTATGCGATTAAATTCGTTCAAAACTCTCTATGTGTTCTTGAAACCTTACATACTATACAGTGTTACCATTTTGTAAAAGACTCAATTCTTGAATGTTGCGTGTCAAGAGTTACTAATGCTTTACCTTCAAAAAAAAAATGCGTAGCACGTATAAAATTCGATGCGAACAAAACACGCTCTACACGCAAGGATTCTTGTAGCAATTTGGTGCGCGAGCAACGCTGGATTAAGGTTAGATTATCGTCAGTTGGCACTCCTGCCAAATATTCTGAACTAGCGAGCGATACGCCGCAGGAATTTCTACAGCCGGTAGCAGGTGCGTGCACTTTACGGAATAATATCCTTCAGGTATGAT
Source organism: Hartigia nigra (assembly GCA_031001745.1). Classification (NCBI taxonomy): domain Eukaryota; kingdom Metazoa; phylum Arthropoda; class Insecta; order Hymenoptera; family Cephidae; genus Hartigia; species Hartigia nigra. Next base: position 3,513,460 of record JARPRG010000289.1, read on the forward strand.
AAGACGAGCTTACTGCTCGTCAGATAAATGATTAAGGTAGGACGTTCTGTAATTTATGACCGCTTTTACGAATGACTGCGCGAATAGACCCAGCCATGAAATGCGAAATGGCTTCCAATAGTCGTGTTGCACGTTATCTCCGTTATGTCCGTTAAATTCTAGATCTGGCTTTTATGGACGATCGATTGGCCACTTAGGTCAGCGCGCAGCGCTAACTGGTGCGTTTACTTTGGAATTGCTGTCCTGAGCTTTTTTTTGCACTCGAATAAGGCACGTACTGGTGTCCAGTGGGCTGCAGACAATACTTATTTAGTAACGTATAATTTTTGAGTTTTGGAATTTTTCAGGATATAAATTTAAAGATCATCAAAGAGAGAGAGAGAGAGAGAGGTAGAGAAAGAAAGAGGACGCTTCCAAGTTTTCATGGGCAAATTTAAAGCATTTCAAATTAAAAGCTCTACGTGGTAGTTGTGGCTTTTGAAAATTGCGTATGTTTACAGTTCAATAGTACATATAATGCATTTACTATAGTATAGCATATACTATAGGTTGAAATATATTTTATAACCTAAACTCTCGGTACTTCCCTTTTAAATACTTTGCACGTCTTGTGCTCTAGTCAGAGACATAAAGCTGAGTTTTCAAGGAAGCCTCGGCACCTGATACTCTTACAGCATGTTGAAGACGACGAAGAAAATAAAAGCAAATGATCCTTCGAGCGGAGAAAAACGTGTGAAAATGTAGAGAAATAAATAATGAAAATTCCAGAAGAAAGCGCAACAGTGCATTCGGGAGTCGTAAGTATATTTTTAAATGAAATTTCCATTTTCTTAACGATATATAACAATTCGTTAGGTATAATATAAAAATCAAATAACTTGCTTTGTCTGGCTTAAAAAAGAGCCTTTGGATTGTTCTACTAGATTCAAGGTACTTATCACTCCTCTCTTTCGCTTTCCCTATCTGGACACCCGTCGCCAAGCATGCGAACCGCCTTAAATCGACCCTTTCAAATCATATTTCGAAGCAGCCTCTTACTGCGGCGACCCGAATGTACGGCAGCGCCACGCATATACAGTAACGTCCAATTAAAGTGGAACAAGGTAATTTTGGTGTATTTCCGGTAAACTGTGACCGATTTCGAAAAACCAAAAACATGTTTCTTAGGAAATTTCCTCCGCATTCGAATGGTACAAGTTTCATCCCGATCGAATACAAAATGAACGATAGGGAGGGGTTGGAGTGCGAAAGTGCGAAAATTTGTAGTTCCAGAAGGAAATTCATATTTTTGATTATAGCACGAGAAAGAGCATTTTTCAGCAATCAAAAAAACCCCCCTATGGACCCCTGTAGCATCACACTAGGAGGAGTTACAGCCCCTTGCAGTGAAAACGCTTAATTGACCATAACTTCCGAATGCGTCCTCCGTTCTGGTCTAGTTTTTGCGAGTAACCATCTTTAACGGTACTACAGATTTTCTTAAAATTGTTTTTCTCAGAGACGATTACGTCACGAAGATCTCAAGACATCGCGAGCGCACCTTAAGCTTCTTTGCCATTTTTCATTAGGAATGCGATGAAATATAAAATTAACATTTACCCCATGTTGTAGCCGAGATTTCAACGATTAAAATGCGCTATTAAACATTGCAAAATGAGCCCCACCACGCGCGCCAAGCGGTTGGCCCCCGAGTACCTCGAGCAAAATCAGACGTTTTTTCAAATGAAAAATTTAACCCCTTACAGAACTCATTTTGCAATGTTTAATAGTGCATTTTAAGTTAGTTCTCGCATTTTTCAAAAAGTCCCAAAATGCACTATTTCACTCCAACCCCTGCCATTCAGCCATTTTGTGTTCGATCGGGATAAAACCTGTACCATTCGAACGGGAAGGAAATTTCCTAAAAAATATGTCTTTGGTTTTTTGAAATCGGTCATAGTTTCGCAGAGATACACAAAAATTCAAGTGTTCCACTTCAATTGGACGCTACTGTATACACATCCTTGAATTTCTTAGCCTAAGGGCGGTTCCACGTAAAAGCGAAATGTTCCCTTAGCCATGAAATATAATATATAGGATGCTTATACGATTCTGAGAGAGAAAAAAAAGAAATGACAATTTTAATAGAAAACTCTCATTGCATCAGAACGAATTTCACTTGGAGCTTCCAGAAAAAAATACCCCCCTCTCTCAACTACAGAAATTAATTAAGCTTCAGCCCGCAACTCGTGGTAAAAATAAACTACGCAGCTCGCGAATTTTCAGCGGCGTAACATGGCTAAGCACTTTTCAATAAAATTCAAAGAGCCCACCACTATCCGTGGCTCGCGTATAATCATACGTACAAATAAAATGCATCTAAATGCCAGTTTAATTAAATCTGATCAAGAAGTTTTTGTGCGATCAGCGACCATTAAATTGAATATTCGATGCACATCAAATATTATTTACAGATTTACTCAGTTAAAACGCAGCCTGTGTTACCTCTTTTTTTGGACCAAATTCATCATCCGACAAACGTAAAATTTCGACCGTTACAGCCATTTCGTTATCGACCTGCGTAGCCGCCGAAATGCTTAAATAGACCAGAGGATCAATTCAATCCGCTTGACAGGCGCCATTTTCATTAAATAAATAATTTATTGATTAAATCTCCCTGCTACGTTACAAGACTCAAGATATTCGCCGTGCGCATTTCCATATAGGTAATTTAGCGTCCAATATTGTATCCGTCAGCATCTGTAAAATTTCGTCGTAAAAATTGTATGCTTTGTCTACGTCTCTCGTATTTATTAATATATTTTTTCTTTCAGCTTCACTCCCAACGCATCTTTTACTCTAATCCATCACCAGCATTCTTCAAGGTTATTTCGCGTAACGTCACCCTGCTCCCTGTATTACGAGGTATGGGCGAGCTTTCAAGCGACACGCGACGCTTACGTCGCTGTAGCATAAAACGTAACGAGGCAAGCATATATCCAGTCGTAAAAATATCATAAAAGAACGCCCGCTAAATTATCCTGACCCTGAGATACGATTATACTATAAAATTGAGATTCGGCAGTAACGTCGGACTGACAAATAAAAAGGGAAGAATTCGGCTCCTAATAAAAATATATGACGTAGGAGAACTAGTGAAGAAAAATATGTGTAATCTTAAAAAAATATTTTCATAAGTTTCGTAATTTCAAAATATCACATATTCATCATATATATCATATACCTCATATATGTAATTTAATTCGTTCAGAAAATCAATAATTTCTCTCACGGAGTAAAGCTCCTTTATATCTCATTAAGAGGAGTGTTGCTTCTACTGATTCTGCAGTGTTTGGCGTCCCTTATCTGTCTAATACATAGTAGGACAGTAGACGCCGACGTATACATTATATACTTGCCAGAAGTGAAATACGAAGACAGGGAAGTAGCACGACGTAGGGTGCTATAAGCTTTATAATATTATATGTATCATATATATAAATATATATTGCCCTAAGGCGCATGATACGCTTGCGACTACAGATTCCATTCATCATTTAAATCCTATAGTAGTACATATATACTTCCAAGATGGAAGTATCTATATACCGGAAGTGATATATATATATATATGCCTGCAATATGTGAAACCGGGCTAATACATAGGACTGTAGATTTCCCTAGGTTGATCCTTCTGAAGTATTTCTATGGGACAGATGGGTGAATGAATTTTGTCCCTAATATCTCTAGGCTGCTTTGGTAAAAAGATGGAGTGAAATAGACGAAGATGAAAAATTAAAAGAACTTATAGAATTCATCAAGAAGAAGAAAATTGTCCTTAATTGTAATTCTAAATGGATTGAGCCCTGATGCTGGATGGTTGAAGGCTTGCCAGAAACAGAATTGAAATTTTTATTTCTTCTAGAAAATTTTTGTTATTTTATTTATACCGTTCTTGTCTGTCTTCTGAATAGTCGAAACATGGGCGGGCAGGAGGGCGAGAAATTCAAATAAAAAAAATAATAAATAAATCGCTCCTCTTCAGGGGCCAGGTCAGATCGATGCTTTATAGCGGAAAGGAGAAGAACGTAGAAGGATTCATTGAAGAGGAATTTCTGTAGCCGTATTGTACGCAGTGCACAGTGTATACAGGGTGACCTGAAATTAATGGATCTGACAAGATCGCTTGATATTGCTGAAACAATACGAGATGATAACAACAACTATTGATTTCTATTGTTTATGTATTTTTATATTAGTGAAAAGTGCTTTTGATGGGTATTTAATGATATATAGCATTCCAGAATACGAATCGATTATTACTTATACCCTAACGTCAAGATGATTGATGGTCCAGGATATTCAGACACCAGGAAGCTGAATCAGGGTGTTTTAATATTTTTCTCAACGTTATCTTTTTCTCCTCGCACCACGCTGCGCGTGTAATAGAGAAATTCCCTAAATTGAAAACTTATTCAAGATGGCGATTATCCCCAGATTGTGTACAGTATATGGTACGTTTATAAATATTTCTAGATGTCAAAACGTGACTTTGGCCTGACCTCTGTATCTATGTCGCAACTTGCTAAATCTGCGAATCTAGGATGATCTGAACCTTTTGAAATTCTAGTTTGAATAGGAGATTTAATCCAGGACTATGACGTCAATCGCACCGACAGCAATATGGAGTTCGTTTTATCTGCCTATATTATGTATTCTATATGCATTCTATATACAGTATACATTATGCAGTAATATAAATCCCATGACGAATGTGTGTATATAAAATCCGCAAAAAAACACTTTCGTTTAAAAAAAACTCGCCAAGTACAGGATTGCTGTGAAGTCCTGTAATAAAAACTATTGAAATCACATTATAATGCCAAG
>JARPRG010000289.1:3518425-3530976 GCA_031001745.1 Hartigia nigra
TAAATAAATCGGGCCTGTGTGTGGGTTCCGTTAATTTTGAAGAAATCTCAGGTCTCCATTCATTTTGAGAATCCTGGTGTATTCACCTGTCTCGATCTTAATTTTCAGAATTTTATTAAGTCTCCGAATTCATGACCCCCACCATCGACGAGCGGGCCAGGGCATTTTAAAAGGAGACTAGCGGTGTAATTCTTATTACACCTGGCGCCCAAAATTTGGATTCGAAATAAATAATTTCAGATCGTTCACGTTTTCAGGGTGCCATTGATTTTGTACTCGGTACGAAGATTTGTGCCGTTACAATATATTCATCTAGATGAAAACGCCTATCAAACTCAACCGACCGTTGATTGGATTAACCTAAACGAAAAGTTATGCTTGCTTGACTTTTTCCACGATGATTAATGAATAATTAAAAAAATAATCTGTGCAAGAAAACTACCATAATCACTTTCTTTTCACATACAACAAATAAAAAAAAAAATTTGGGCAACATGCGTATTACGTTTCTACGTATAATCTAAACAGATAGCGCTAGCATTAGAATTACGTGACCAAACAAGCTTATCTTATTGGTCAGGACTAACGAGTGATGAGCGTGTTAATGGTAAACAAATTTTGAATTACTTTTTGTTGCTCAGCCCGTGACTCATACAAAATGAGCAGACACCGAGAGATAATGATAATGAGACACGTTAAATATGAATTAAACGTGATAAAATATGAAATAAAATTTTTTTTTCGTAATTTCAATTTAAATTAACTACCAAAGGCGTCAAAATGATTTGTTTTGTCATTTGTTGTAGTATGAATATGTAAAACGTCGGTAGTTCTACTATTAAGGTACGGTTAACAGCATGTATTGTACTGTAAAGTATGACGGTTTAATACACCGAAGTTATTTTACGAATTTATAAATGGTCTACTGTCAGGTAAAATGTATATGAAGGATGATCACTTATTTGAAAACCCCGCGCCTGGTGTAAAAAAACGATGCAAAAAAATATTTCTTATTAAGAGTGATAAATGTAGGGTAATTAATAGAGCCAGACGTTTTATTAATAGGTAGGTAGTCGTATAAAAAATTTGAGATACTCATATGCGCTCGTACCCGGTTATTCAGTCCAAAGGCATCGCCTAAGTTACTTTTACCTGTTAGAATGAAAATAAACGGTGATTACTTTTGTCTAACTTTACCCTGTATTCATGCCTTTTGATTGGTTGTCTGATTTTATTTTGATATATAAATTAAATAGATGGGTTAACTTCAAGTGATACGTTTGGACTGAATCGCCTGGTACATATGGAAGTACCACGCGACGCATACTTCAGCTTTAAAGAGGGCGCTAATGGCAGCCGCGAAATTTTGAATGGTGGTAGTATTAAAAAAAAAACATTTGAAATATTCATATTGATATATACAGATATATTCAGTTCTATAATTTTAGTAGACTACAGACTCTCTATTTACTCTTTGCAAAAATACACAATGTGATACGGAAAGACAAAAAATAACATTGTGACTTTAAATGCAAGGATATATATATATATATATATATATATATTTATATACCAAATCAGTATTCGAGAGTTCCCGTCTTGTTAGGTTTTTGGCTCGAATCCAAAATCAATAGTTTTCCAGTATCCAGGCAACGAAGCAGCTTTTATTCCACTTGTTTATATAGAGAGATTCCAAAGTAATTAAGGCATTGTGCCAGAAGGGTTGATCCATTACTTTGCTAATTGTCGAAGGTATCTAAGAAGATGACGCTAAAAAACCTATTAGACCCTTTTTTTATAATAAATTCGGAAAATAATTACGCGTCAATGGATTCGCTTGATTTCATTGAGGATTATAGTGGATCGTGATGATATGAGGAAACCCAAAATTCCCTAGTGGCTGTATATACACAGTGGTTAAATTAATTTAAGGAAGAAAAAATGATGGGTCTACTTCCGAAAAGCGCATACCGCCAATCGATCTGAAATTTGGTATAAAAACGTATTTTGACCTTCTAATCACGAATATCGTAACGAAAATTGGCGCAAACGCCATTTTGAGTATGAAAAACGAAGGAGAAACTCTTTTCGTTCGGTGTGCATAATCGCGCATTCCTAACCGATTTAGACTATTTTAGCTTTCCCCAGAAAGGGTATGTGTGTGTGTATAGCAGAGATTAGAAACTGTGGGGCGTCACTCCCACATTTTTAACAACTCAAAACCCTCTCCGCTGTGTGTGTGTTTTATGTACCTTTCTTAGGATAGCAGCTTTTAATATCCGCGATCAGTTGGGTGAAGGGATCAACATTGAGTTTTTTTATCCTTCGCCGCCACAAAAATTCGCAAAGATGGTCTGCTATTGTATGTTTCGTAACTCCACCACGAGATAACGATCGACGCATCCACCGCCAGGAGGATTCAATATTTTTCGTGTACGCTCCGGTGACGCTATCCACGAATTCCTCCGAATGATTCACAGTTTTGTGAACGTAACCACGCGTATCTAAATTCATGTACCCTTTCCAGCAATCGGTGTGGATTTCGGTACCGGCAGCTACATGCTTTTTTATTAGAGCAGTCAAGGTCGCTTCGTCTCTTTTGTTTTCTGGACAAATCTCCAGCCGATAATTTTTGGAATGTCCTCTGTGGATCATTCCGAGAATCCACGATCCATCAACTACTCGTCCTTTTTCGTATTTCCGACGGTCGATTTTGCATTCATCGATTTCAACGATCTCACCTGGACCACCTATCTGAACTTCTGCCTCAAAATGGTTGTCTAGAGCAACCATGCAAACTTCTCGGCAAAAGAAAAATCGATCCGCAACCGTTTCCGTCGATACTGTTTGCCCATCAATAATGCTACTTTCGTGAATGGTTTGGTCGAAAGTCAAGTTTCTCGCAAAACTGTATGTGATTAGCATACAGATTGCTGGAGACGCGTGACACCTCTCAAACCAAGTATTTTCGGCTACTATTGCATTGTGGTTATATTTGCCTTTTTTTTGGCAAATAAATTGACCACAGCCCAATCGAGACTCGTTCAGAGTCATACATTTATTTGTGTTTGCCAGAATAACTTGTCGTAGGGATCAATTCTATGTCGCGTATCCATGGCAACGTTCTTTCGTGATCTTGTAATATTGAGCCCAACTGAAAAAAGTTATAGGTTCTATTCATTTTGGCAGAATTGCTGATCAATATGCGGAAAATTCGTCAAAATAATTCGTTGAAATTAATTCGTCGAAATCAATTTGTCGAATATTTTTATTTTTATTGATTTACCAATAACGCAAACTCTGAATATTTTCCGCTATATTGTAACGCTCCGTTACCGGTAAATGGATAAAGGTGACGATAATACCGAGCGAGCTCTGTTCAGGTGTCCCCTCCCTGGTAAAATTGTTAGATAGCCAATTAGGATGATATTCAAATGAGTTGTCTACGAGCTAGTAATAAGAAAGGCAGTACAAGCTGAAAGTATCGAAGACAAATCTAAGATTTCATAATAACCATTGGAGATCTTATAACCGATATTACACACAAAAGAAGGAAGGAAGGACGATCATTAAAATTTGGAATCTATATAAAAATACCAAAGAAAAGAACCAAAAGAACAACATAAACGGGAGGATAACTTAATAAGGACGATCATGGAATTCATGTCATAAGATGACGACGCCCGTATATGATAAGTTCAATTTTATACACTTATTGTAAATAATGTTTCATTTTTATGTATTTATTAATGTGTATGGTATGTGTGAAGAGTATAGGTCATGAGTGGGTATTTATTGTTATTGTAACGAATATATATGGATTTTAATCATTGACTTAACTGGCTCGAATTTCTCGATAGATTAGACGACCAAATTTATTATGAATTATATATTTTCATCGGACTTACGTTTTATATATACATGTAGGGTCTTCTATTGTCACGTTCGCTTTATAAATATATATACAGTTTACTGCTTTTAACGTAATCAATCATTGTTGAATTTATATTTTAATGTTAGTTGTTTATATAGACACACAAATAATTCTCTACTTCTATGTTGTATATGTACTATTCATTTAAAACGAATATATAAATTACAATATTAATTTAATTTCGTGGAAATTTTCTGCTTCGATATTATGGTGTGTAATGTGGACACGTGGATAAAACTCATTAATAAAAACCCTTGGCTTTCTTTACAAGATGTCATAGGTGACGGTAAAACGTAGCCGGCCTTTATACGGGCAGCATTCTAGGACAAGGATTTTGACGATCATAATCAAATGATTATTGCAAATTTCGCCATTGTTAATGAAGTGGGAGAAGAATTTTTGCACGAAGTGCTTACATATACGTTGCGGCACCATTACACTAAGGATCGCCGTCAAAGAGTTGCTGGGCGCTTTAAATATTACAATGATCCGCAAATGGGCGAAGAACGCAAAAGTCGAGCGTACTCCTTTGATTTGTATCACCGAAGGCTCTTAACATTGAGTGGAGAATTTTACGTAAAACCTCGTAGAAGACTGTAAATTAACGCTCACACACACACACAGCGGAGAGGGTTTTGAGTTGTTAAAAGTGTGGGAGTGACGCCCCACAGTTCCTGATCTCCGCTGTACACACACACACACACACACACACCCTTTCTGGGGAAAGCTAAAATAGTCTAAATCAGTTAGCAATGCGCGATTATGCACACCGAACGAAAAGAGGTTCTTCTTTGATTTTCATATTCAAAATGGCGTTTGCGCCAATTTTCGTTATGGTATTCGTGATTAGGAGGTCAAAATACGTTATTATACCAAATTTCTCTTTTCCGAAGTTTATCCAAAATGATTAAGCTGTCTTTCCAAGCGGCGATATATGACGTAAGCACGTATCTCATTCCTTTTAATCATCAGATAGTGCTTCGGTTGTGTTATCTATCAACTGATAAATTCTGGCTGAGAGAATTGCTTGATTTTTCGTGGGTGACCTCCGGGAGTGACCTGTTCCGTCAGGATTTGAATATTAATAGTAAAAATTGTAGAAGAGAAGTTTTATACATTTGACCGACTGTTTTTCACCATTATTTTGTTCATTTCATTTGTTACGCAAATACGTCGTCTGTATGTCATTTTATTTCTCCGTATTGGTCGTGTTTCATCAAAGAATTTTGTTCCGTTTTGTTATATCTTCGCGTGAGATTTTACGAGAAAATTCCGAAAACACTCGTTGCCATGGTAATTCGAACTTTCCGTCGATAAAATTTGATGACGTCATTCGAAACCTGGTTGTAAGAATATGAAGGATTTCGTTTCATATTTCACAGATTTCGCTATGGCCATATAAGAAAACGGGCATTTTTTTCCAAATTTTCATATATACATTCGTAAGGCTTCTTAAAATCAATAATTATTACTGAACAGTAACCAAGTAGAGATAGAAATTTGTTTAAAAAGTCCAATGTCAACTACGAAGGATGGCAATTGTCAACTGCTTTGGTTAGTATTGCGCAATTGTCGTATTCCAAGTTCCAGGAAACGAGGTGTCGGGTCACAATGATAAATTTAGGGACTGGCTAAAGAAATATGAGAAAACAAAAGAGACTTAAATAATAGAGAAGAGCGAAGCGTCTGCCTGCGCACTACGTTGACAGGATTTGAAATAAGAATATTAAAAGCTACAAATGGATACTCTAACTTCAATTGGTAAGTTTAACCTGAACAACTGCGACAAGAGTCCAAATAAAAAGTTTGACAGGTACACATAAAATAAATAATTATCACTCCGTTTGATCCATATGTTAAATTCATACCCGATCTTTTATCATATTGACATAAACATTGAAAACAAGCTTCCATACGTGTGTGTGTGTTGTACACACATAGTTTTCTTATCGTTAAATGATCGTCCCATCTTTTCCTTTCATTCAGTAAAAAAGAAAGCATAATATTGTAAACGTGTATCGAAAATATCTCGAAAATCTGTCAGTGTTCTTCGTAATGTCGATTTGTTCGAATGGATGTGAATTTGCCGTCTGACGTACGAGTTCACAGTATGTATTCAATTCGATAGATTGCAGTTAATTTATAAATGTAGGTATAAACTAATTTTTTAAACTTTCATGAGATACTGGTTCTGCGCATTCGCAGTGCGCACGTTGTACATTCTTCCTAATATCCCTATTAGATTACACGGTGTTTTCTTCCTTTGCTTTTGGCTGTCTCCTCAGGAAACTCGGTCGAGTCACGCGTCAAGTGCAGACATAAAGTGTATATTTTGCCAGACGACAGGAAGCTTCGATATTCCCAATGCGTGTTTCCTGTGATCGGTAGAAAAGACGGACGATTTCAGTCAATTAATGCGAAAACATAGATAAGGATTTTGGCTGTGGTTAAGTGGAAGGATGTGTATAGTTATGAGGGATTTAAAAAAGAAAAATGGCGATTACGAAAAATATTCATGGTAAGAGGCTTATGGCTTTCTACACATTTTATTAGTTCCTTTTCGTCCTCCAATTTCTTCTTCATTCTTCGATGACTTGCCGATCTCGATACTTTAGTGCGACGAATATTACTATATGTATAAACGAAATGGCGGTTCAAGGCTGTTGGAGATAATTTGAAAGTGTATCGTCGATCAATTAGCTAAAAGTTTGTCTCGTAAATCAAACGATCGCTGCAGTCGCATCAGGCAGACGCGACTGGACTGAATAGGAAAGCTGCTTTTATTTTGTTGCGGTTCCATCAGACTTGTGATTTATAGAACGATGGTCGGGGAAGTTCGGATTAGTTCGGTTACGGAAGTCATAAAGTTAAACAAAAAATAGTTATTTAATTGTCCTATCGTTTTACCATATACACTGCATGACTATTGTACCGTAAATAATGACAGGAGGGTTTTTCCAACTTTCGGTCACAACACTGCAGGATTTATAAAGTGATTTTCAATTTAAAAAAAAAATCGCCATTCTTACCAATGACTTATGACTTTCGGTCATACGCAAGAAATACAGAAATTATATTGAGATGACACAATAGACTTACTGCGGAAGAGATAGGGATACTGGGGAAGAGAAAATTAGATTTCACATACCAAAGCAAATATATTGTCAAATTTAAATTATAGAGAATTTCACGTAATACAAATGCCTTGAAGTTATACGGATTATTATATTTTTATTATAATACATATTCTGTGTGTTCTCACGTCACACTTTAATATACCATATGTTGGATTCCCAGTAATAACGACGAATCACAGTTTGATATTCTTTATTAAACTCAGTGACCCGTGTTGGAACTTACTGCGTTCTTGACACTATTCGTGACGTAACTGAGGTATGGATACTTCTTACTCGAATGTTAGCTGCTTTCTGTCTGTTAGAATATGCTGAGGGTGGTTTTTAAAGGAAGTTAGGAGATGTGGAGAGGGTAAATGCATTGGGTATGGAATCTTTTACGTTATGGTGGAGAGGTCTGTTTTATGGTTCATAGTGGTTTTTAGGGATTAGTAGATACTTTTGAGGATGATGAGTCTTTAGATAGGTAGAAAACTAAAATAAATGCTAAGGAAAGGAATTAGTCACGTTCAGGAAAAAAGTTGTAAAATGTGTAAAAGGGAGTTATACAACACATACTCAAATCTATAGCATACGTGCGATCCGCTGTTGCGCAGGATTAAAATTACAGGGTTCATACTCGCGTTACATAATCATATGAGAATACGTTTTCATGTAGTTAACATACTCCCATATACATACTCCCATATACATTTATGTACTTTCTTTTAGAATAGACGTTCCATCTCTGTCTCTATTTTGTCGAGTGACCTCTGACCTCCACGAACTCAACAGAGTTTCTCTTTGTGGCAATAAACGTAATTCATTCTCTCGATGTATAATTTAATTAGTGCACCCGACGGACTGCAAGCCACATATATGCCGGACTATGTAAACCGTAAAATATATATGTATAATGCAATTAATACTTTGCACCCCGAGTACTTTCATAATCCAACTTTAAGTGCGTCTTTGAGTTCACACCGAGAGAAAATGTGATGAGAACATTAAAAATAAAAAAAAATTAATTACTCAAGTAATTGGCAGTTGGTTGGTATTAGGTAAAAAAGTTTGTTTATTAATTAAAGGGTGAGGTTTTACGTCGTTCGATTATTTTCATTAATTTCAATCCAATCGTGTTTACGCTTATTTAGAAGGACGTGTGTATTGAGCTTAAGGTATTGCGTAATATATTACGTTGTAATACTAAGAAACATGCTATAGAATGCGACCTGGTCTTTAAGGTACATCTGCATGGTTTATAAACGCCAGTAGAAATACCTCAGGAGCGTCTTCCACGGGTTCCTCCTTGGGGATCCGCAAGAATCCCAAAGTTTTCTTCGTCATATCCGGAAATACGTGGAGAAAGAAGTCTGAGAAGATTGGCGTGGATTATGGGAATTTCTTTAAGAAGGTTAATGCATTCCACGTCCTGCCATTCTTTTATCTAACGAGAAGCTACGGGGATTTGTGCTTATTTTTTTCGTTCCTTCCTTTTACGCCGTCGACAATATCCTTAATGATTCCGGTTTTTTTTCCTCTTATTTTTTTGTCCTTTTTATCAGCGAAACAGGAAGTCTTAAACGACTCGTTCGCGTAGTTTCCGACTAAAAGCCGGATGCTGGTAAAATGGTGATATACATACCAAAAGTAAAAAATTTAAAAAACAAAATTAACCTTATTTTTTAGTTTTTTATATACTCAAATTTTTGAAGTTTTCTTTTGGCGGGTGCTAAATAACTCCTATTGGCAAAAGTAATTTTTTTTAAGGTACGAAACAAATTTAATTTCGAGACACCACCTACCAATTTATCCGAGTAATTGCAATGGCGATCAACTCCTCCCGATTCTCTACCTTCCTGCCTATAAATACGATATTTCATAAAATTGGAATGGCGCGCGAATAATAACCCGCGCAACGCCGGCATGTTACTTTTCCCACGTTTTTAGGATAGCCAATGACTGATCATACCAAAAGGGATTGGAATGTTCATTGGAGCTTCTCTAACGAGAAAAGTATAGGTTCTGTGTTAACCTATACCAACCATATTTTTAACATCCCTAAAATTATGACAAGCATAAAATGTCGCACGCGCTCAAAAACTTCGTTTCTCCTAATGCAGTGTCCAGAAAGCGAGAAATACATTTTATATCCGACACATAAATTACTACCACTCCTAAATTGGATTACACAAGTAAAAAGTTCTAGCTCGAATTTTTTTTTTTCAAAATTCAACCTCAACAAAAGTATAAGAAATTCAAGACCTCTCAATTATGCGTCAATACCAGCCTAATTAATTGGTGACAATGATAAACCCGGTAATTGAACCAGGATTAGACTCTCATTAAGGCAAAGAAGATCGCACTGATAAATTTAATATACTACACAAATTGAATTTTATAACGAGCAATGATATTCTTGCATATAGAATTTTCAGTTATTCATATAAAATGTCAGACTGTTATCAGTGTTATCATTGTCATCCAAGCTTACACATGAATCGAGTATAAATTCTTCCAGCAGAAAGCACGAATGGACTATATGCAGAGGAATGAGTATATCATAACGTTCCCATTGTCTTACCGTATTCCTTAACCCTTAAATCCGTTTCAACGTAAAACCCAAAGAACCCCTCATTCAAATAGTCCACACACAAAGTGTGAATAAATAAATAAATAAAAAAATAATAGCCCATATTCTTTCTCGGAGCAATAATAAAATATAACAAAAACATATCATTTCGCTTTCTCGGTAATTAGGATTTCATAAATTTACAGACTGTAGCCAAGTGTCGCGTGTTGACTATAAGAACGAATAAGGTTCAGTCCGATGACAAAAAAAAACAGATGTGCCTTAACGATAAAAGGCGCACAAAAGATATCAACCCTTGATGAAATTATAAGGCTGACATTAACCACAGGGTTTCGCCATTGAACAGTCTTACTGTAGGATCTACGTGCGCGTCACCAACTGGTCTTAACGACTAGCGCCATCTATACGTAGTTCTGGCTGTACTATTAGGAACAGTCAACGGCCTCTCCTATAGCTTGAATTTAATTAAAAGGATTTCTAAGCAGCCACGACGCAGACCAAGAAATTCTGAAACGTTGGACAAAGTTGGCAACGTCTTGGGTAAAGGAGTCCGGGGACTCCTTTAAAGGAGACTAATCTTTACCTGAACTCCGCCGACTCCGACAATGAAGAGCAGCTGTACCATAAACAGAGCCGCCAGGAGATTCATAAGGGTCGTGCCGGCCAGACTTCTTAGGTCAGAGAAGAGGCTGAAACAAAGCAGAAAGATGAGAAATATTTATTTATTGTCATTATCATTATTACTGATATTGCAGTAAGACACGTGGACGTGAAATAACGTTCAGTATGTAATATCCATAGAAATGATTAAAAAATTATTATCGTTACTCAATGTCAGATGGAATTAAAAGTTTTACTTTAAAAAATGACTATATCCAATGTGGGGTAAATTGAAGGATTGATAATAAAAATAGGATTACGTAGGAAGTTTTACATTAACTTCTTAACTTTAATTTAAACCAAACTTACACGGCAAGCTGCCAGGTTGTATAACGACGTACGACTTGGGACTATTTCCAAGATCTCATTAGAACCTAACCTAAAAGATTAACTTATACAGTGGCGTTCGTACATTGACAGTTTCAGATTCAAATTCAGCTGTCCGCGTGTCAAATTAAAATTTGAAACTATCTGGCTTTCAATTCCTAATCCTATTCGACGTTTTCTTCGCCATAAATAGCCACGGGATTCACATTGGATCAGTGGAAAATTTTGTGCGTCGAATTTCTAGCCGTGAAATGGATGTGGGGTCTTTTTATAACCTAACCTCTATATACTTATATATGTATGATCAATATACCGTGAGATAAAAACAGTAAGGTGGGGGTCTATAAGAATAATTAGAGAAAAAAAAATAAAAATCTTCCCCTTCAAATCGTCGCGGTATCAGTAGAACAGAAGCTGCCGAAAATGGCCGGAATTTGAAAAAAAGTATCACGCGTCTGATTGATCCTTCGTGAATCCACAGGATACCTGCAGGGGATACGTCGCAGCGTAGGTAATCGTGAAAACCGACAGGACGAAGTAAGCTTTCGTTACGATAAGCACGAACGTACGATTTATCAAAGTCTTATCTGCTCGGATCGGTATCACGGTATAGGTTAGATATAAAGTGTCTAAAGCGACGGGAAGAAGACTGGAAATTTCGCTTCCTTTCGCGCCTACCGACTCAAATTCACGGCTACGAGAAGGAATCAGACGTTCACCGGAGATGCTGCGAGATACGCTCTGGGAATCCGAAGATGGATAACTGAGAAACTACCCGTCAGAGATCTAAATTTAGATTTTTTGTAAATTAAAATTTAGTATGAAAAAAATTTGAACAAAATCTTTTTTGTCACGTAAAATTGTATGCAATTTTTTACTTTAAGGGAAAACATACAATTTTGGAAAATATTTCAAGTTTTTTTACTGAAGGAAAAAGAGTGGAGGGGGCAATGATTTATTCTTCCTTTGTTTATCAAGATTAAATTGTTATTCTGTCACCGTTAAACTTGTTACGTCGGCTAAGCATATTTCGCGTCTTATAGAATGAATGACGAAGCATACCGTGAGAGAAACTCGTAAACTCGATTTGCCTCGCACGAATCGTTCGAGTATTTGTCGTTTTGTCGGGATCATATTCAAAAAGTTTGATTCGCCGCCATGGAGTTCGTTTTCATGAAAGATAAAGTAAGGAAGTATGAGATGATGTGTGTATGAGAGAGAGGAGATAGGGAGAGCTATAAGAGAGAAAGAGAGTAAAGGCGATTGAGCGAACAAGCGAAGTGAATCGCTCAGTCAGTATTAGAAAGCAAAAAAAGGAGATCCAATGCGATTCCTTCGCGTAATGCTTCGTCGAGCAGTTAGGAGAATCTAAAGAGTTTTCGAACATCAAATAAGTTCGAATCCACTTTTACGAAAGAAACTTTGACAATTCCGAAAGAGCCTCGAGCATCCTAAAATTTCGAGCTTCATAGAATTCGTTTTAGCTTTTGTAGAACTGGGACTGATAATTTTTAAACAATTTTTATCACTGTATATACGTATAGGTATATGGTTTTTGAAAATATACCTATCCTTTTATGTTTACTAACAAAAAAGGCACTAAAATGAGATATAAAAAAATGTTGGACGATTTGACTCAAGAAAAAAGCTCATTAAGTTTTAGCTAATGACAGAAAAATGAAATAAAAAAGTTATAGCAAAATATAATGTAATGATCTCACATACACGAGATATACAGGATTATTCAGTAGAAACGCACCATCTGAACATGGTTCTACCATAGAAATTAAATGGATGGGCTATCTTCAGGCAGTGAAGTTATGTATACATATTGTAACGTAATTTTCTCTTAACTCGACACCGATAGCGAAAACCGAGAACAGACTAATCTTCGATAACCAACCTACGTTACCTTCGGCCGTCC
>JARPRG010000289.1:3540602-3573965 GCA_031001745.1 Hartigia nigra
ATTCGATCGGGATAAAACCTCTACCATTCGAACGGGAAGGAAATTTCCTAAAAAATATGTCTTTGGTTTTTTAAAATTGGTCATTATTTCGCAGAGATACACAAAAAATCAAGTTTTCCTCTTCAATTGGACGTTACTGTATATACACCTGGGCATTTTCTCACTTGGGAAATTGCACCAGTCTGGCAAACTTTCAGGACATTAAGCGCGCAAAATGGCGAACGCCAAGTGCAACTAATCTTTGCATCAGGTCGTTAAGAAATTCTTGAGAATTGAGGTTAGGTACGTTTTTTTTTTTTTTTTTGTAACATAAAACTATATCTGCGATCATTGAGTCCAACTATGGTTCAGGTATACAGTTAGTATAGTTTTCAATGTTAGACAGTGATACCAAATTCTCTAACCTCTTCGACACTCTTGCCAACCCCCTCAGTATTAATATCTTTTCACAGTGGTAAATCGGTGTTTACGAGGATTCAGCAACTCCCCCAACACAGGAGCTCAAGTAAAATAATTCAGCTACTGTCGGATACCGTGTTAGGGATTGTTAAATACAGCCTCGTAACAGAGTGGATACTGAATAGTAGAAAGCAGATGTGATGCCTAGAGGCAGAAGACAAATTAGAAGCAGACCCAAGAGTTATGTCGGTAAGGAGCAAGCAGCATAAATTGGCATAACGTCAAACGGGGGAGAAACGGAAGTGGAAATATTTATCGAACCGGACACACCTATCAAGATTTCAATCTCCTTAATAATTTATTGCTGCACATTGATAATTAAAAAAATAGCCGGATGAACTTTCTTTAATTTATTACACCGAATAACCCTGTCAAGATTTCTACGACGTCTGTGGACCTAGCGTCTCATAAAATAAACTTCAAATTTATTAGCATCCAGTATAGCTCTACAGTTCCTGATAGATCTCATCAATAGTTCTGTCAATTTTCTCTTAAAATCGCGTTTTAAGGAAGTCAGACTTTAACTTCTGGCGACATCTCACAGCATCTGATTGAATTTCAAATATAGCATTTCAAATTTCAAATCAGCATAGTTTCATCGCCAGAACTATTGACCCAACGTGCCCAGGTGGTAGAACTCTTCAAAATCTTATTCCCCCATACTTAAATATTCGAAATTCAACGAGATGCTGTAGGATGTCAGGGGAAGTTAGCATCTCATTTCATTTCTTCAAAACGCGATTTTAAGCGAAAATTGAGAGAACTATTGATGAGATCTATCAGGAACTGTAGAGCTATACTGGATGCTAGTAAATTTGAAGTTTATTTATGAGATGCTAATACTTGGGATGCTAGATTCACAGACGTATTTCTACGACCTCGATCATTTTTATATTGTAAATTCGTAATTACTCATAACACAATTGATTACGTGCAAAAGCCTTATTAGAGCGGCTATTCTTATTGTCCGGTAAACAGCTGCAGGATAAGGAACACGGATTATCCTTAAGGGGAATCCTCAACTAATTAATAAACTTCACGTTATCTCATGCCCTCCAAGAAATCTCTTCACGACCTACAGCTTTTGTTTGTACTTTCCCCCCATACATTATTCATCCCCTCTGACTCTTTAGTACCACCCACCCTCCTCCACCAGCATTATGCATATTAATATGAATAAATAAAGTTGCTTCAAGGAAAACAGTAGTCGTCGTTAAACGACGTTTATGTAAACCAGCCCTTGGTGTGTTGTACCGATTTCGAGTTATGAAAAAAAATATCAAAAAAATAAGCGCGTTCTAAATGCAAATACCCTTAGGTGAATATCAATTATTTGTATTCATTTTCATAAAAGGTTATTCATACCGTAACAGTGACCACATATTTTTTTTATCTTTATTGATTTTTATAGATAATACCCAATCGTATTTATTATTGTTATCGAACAATTCCATGTACGGACCATTGGCTGTGTCGTCCGATTGAATCTCATTCGTCAATTCTTTTTTTTTGACAAACTGCATTGTGTCCATTGATCGTGTATACGTAGTTCCAGACAGGAAAGGAAGAACAAACAGATAAAAAAATATGACCACTTTCATTCATGCTACTGATATACGATCCAATTCGGCATAAAAGCACTTCTGTTAGGTGTTTTGTGGAAGATCCTGTATAACATAGGGAACACAAGCTGCTTGCGCATAAAGGCTAGTGATGGCATTTCCAAAATATGATTTAGGAAGTTTTGGAAAGACGCGTCCTTTGCACCAAGTTACACCGAAAATTAGAACAGAAACGTGATAGCAATTTGATAATGCGTTAAAACAATAGATTTACAGGTAGTTACAGTTTAATCAAAATCAAAAGTTTAATTCAGAGGATAAATCTTGGTTAAACAAATATCTGCCACTAAATCTATACTGGTAGAATTCTCTTGATTGTTATTATTATTTTATTCAGTAATTTTGTATAAAGTTGGTTTAGATTGGCTTACGCGAAACTTTTATATCCCTTAATATAATTTTTAATAAATTTGTATATAACTTAAATAATCTTTCAGGCATCTTGACGTCAGTCACGCGTATAAGCACGTCAGCGATTGTATCAAAGGAGATTTTTTCAATTTCGCGGAATATGTAACTTCAAACAAATGCCAAAAAAAATCATCGTTTCTTCTTCCGGATTCCTACGAGGATTGTTCACCTCAAAGGGACATAGGGGTTAGAGGAGGGGGGGGGGGGGGGGGATGCTGAAAAATGCTGCAGCATACTGACGAATCTAGTTTAAGACGCATACATATGTATTGGCGTAGGCGGAACGTATGTAGGTCGTTGGATAAGACTCAGGACTTGGTTTTCAATCTAGACAGGATGCTTTCCTTTGGATTTAACCAAAGTCCCTTGAAATTACATCACGATTACGTTAGAGCTCCGTTACAATTTAGAGAAATTGCGCATACTGTATTATACGTGCTTCACTCTTCGTAGGATTTAAACGCCAGAAAAGCTATACTGCGTTTAGCACAATAAAATAAATATCGATAATAATTAAAAGGCTGAATATCCATCACACTAAAAATAAAGAAAAAACTTATTTTTTTGCCTTCAAAATTTCAAATAATTCAGTCAAAAAGTATGGATTATCTACATTTTTGTTATGTTATGTTTGAGCATAGAGAAAAAGAATTTTTAGTCACATAAAGCCCATGTTCTGTATGATAAAGCCGAACGATGTAGGGTTTAACGATATCCAGTGGCGCGAAATTCAAATCCAAAACGAAAAGGATGTGAAATGAAGAGAATGGGTACGAGAGAAGAATCGGCGGATTCCCGAATTATTTTTTGTCGTAGAAGACATTTCGACGAACAATGGCGGCTAAGTAAAAAACATTTAGGACGCTCAGATGGGTATTGTGGTTTTTTTTGTTGTTGTTGGCTATTCTTGGTTATATACAAAAGTGAAAGCACGTGGGCACCGCACGACTGGTCAACAACGTTACTCTGGAAACTACTGATAGACATGCCGCTAACGACTAAAGACTAAATCGCAGAAAGTTAGGTTAGGATTCGACGGGCATCTTAACGGATTTCTTAGGAGGTTCAACGAGATGGCCAAAGTAAGTGCTTTTTCTCCTAAGATACTTCTAGACTTTCTAGGAACGGTTCTCGACGTAAGCCATTTGAAACCTAAGCTGTTTACGCTTCATTTTTATACGAATGAAGAGTAACAATTTGAAAAACAAAAAATATTACAACTACGTCACATATTTTTTAAATAGGATCCCATAAAAGCACTAATTTTGGAAGATAGGATGGGGGAAATGAAAGTCATACAAAATTTTGAGTTTGAATTTTTTGTTACACAAGCGTCATTTTACCAGAAGTGCAGCAGAATTAGCATGGTAGAGATACTGAAGACTCCGAAATTAGAGCACGGAAAAAACATGGCTGACCAATTTAAAGAATCTGACTCCACTCGTACTTTTTTTTTTCTATTCGGCAGATTTCCCTCAAATTATATCCAAGCCCCCTACTACTCGGTCGTAACAATGAATGCTCTCTCTCCCTCTCCCTCTCTCTCTCTAACATAGGGGTTCGAAAAATGCCTCCAGGGAAGGACTACTCGCTACCGTTAGTTAATACCTGCCAAAGGGATTCACTCAGGAGACAAAAAGAACCATATTCACTAGGTTTATAGATCCCGCGAGAAAATTCGTATTGAACTGACACACAACGGTCGTAGAGAATTTTCTGATAGTATCCTTAACGAGGACGAGATCCTAAAAAGAAGGTCAAAAGGAAGTTTCCGACTAGACTGGTATAAATCTAGTCAGAAATAAGTATATATATATATATATATATATGACTGATAATTTCCAATACATTCAACCTGTGTAAAAGTAACGTAAGGATTTTTATTTCATGAAAAAAGAAGAATTAAAACAGTGCTCCATCGTGTGCTCCAGAAATTCTTAAGGGAGTCTTCCTATTAGCAGTCCCGTCACGAACCAGTGCAGTCCGGTTGAAAACTCGCCAGTAGCGTCACTCAGGGAATTCGGCTAATGCAGTCAAAGATGAGCGTGTTGCGCTTCAAGGTAGAAGTCTCTTTTACGAAGTCTCTCGAGGAGGATTTTCCTAAAATGTGAAGTCCTTGCGAACTGATAATTCTCATACGGATAAGCCATTAGCTATAGCAGATACCACGTGAATACGGTACTTAAATATCCTAGCGGCATAAATATTGAATGGATCCGAATACCACAGGAATATTTTGTCACTCTTTTTTAAGAAAATCCCTAGACGCTCTTAAAAGACTTTACCCTAGTAAAGACCATACCTTGTAAGGTATATATATAGGGTTATTCACAACAAACACACCACCTGAAGATGGTTATGCCATAGAAATCAAATGGACTGGCTAACCTGAGTTGGCCCATTTGTCGTGAATAATCCTTTATAAGAGTACAGAGTAGAAATAGTATGCAAGGACACAGAAAATACACACACACACAATAGCGTATATATATTGATTCCACGAAAGTAAATAACTACTTCTTATTGTGTCGCAGTACAGTTTCTCATGAATATATAAATAACGAGAATCTCCTTTCCTCGCAAACAATTTCCTTACTTTCTCGCATTCTTCTGCACTTCCGGACGTCTGCGTTTCTACACTTTTGCATTTACGTTGCTACAAGAAATCGACTTTACGGACAGAATGACAATATTACTAGACGATTTTTTTTTAAGGAAGAATCTTTTCATAATTGTATACAGGACTGGAGTTTAAGGGACTTACGGTCTGGTTCGTTAATTAAATTCTAACGGACAAGGCACTTTCTTAACCGTGTGAAAGATCTGGATCCCCTTTTCTAGGGAGCCGTGAAAATAATTTTCCGGGAAATTAACAAACCGGTGTAATGTGGACGGGTAATTTAACTTTATGCTGTTGCTAGAGAGCTGAAGAGCGTTACAAGGTGACAGAGAGAGAGAGAGAGAGAGAGAGGGGGGGGGGGGGTGAATGTAGTACTAGGGAGTAGCAAAGCTAAAGGGAGTTAAGCAACGACATCTCATATTATTGAGTTCGGTGCTAATGGCACCTTTAAGACGATCAAATTAAATTCACTGGGAAATTTAGCCGCGAGATCTGTACCAACCTTGGAGCGAAACTTTCTCGTGAACTGCGTCAAGCGCTAACCATTTGCTTTCTGTAAAGTAATAATAAAATCGGCTAGCGTTAGGAATCAAGGTATAGAGACTAGATATAGGAGAGCAGCTATTTTTGATATTTGAAATACGAAAAGTGACAGTATTTTCCCTTTTCTACTTTATTCTCCAGTATGGAGAATAAGCAGCGCCATCTCGTACGGCAAACCAGCTAACTGCATTTGGCTCGATGATTGACTACTAAACTGATTCTAACCTCGTTAGCCGTGGACCTTAAAATTAAGTTAGACGAGTAAAGCATCTCGGCTGGTGGCGTCATCTGCTTTAAACGTATTCTACTAGAGAATTTAACGAATCTTTTTTATTTTTGAATATTCCTCAATTCCATTTTCTCATTTCCTTTCTCTTAGTCCGCACTAAATGGATCGCGTTAAGTAACGCCTTCTCCGTTAGGGCGACAAATTTTCAAGATGGCCGCATGGCAATTCGCCGTTGACAAAGAAGGAAGAAAAAAAAAAGAAGGAACATGATCTCGCGCGACTTTTCTACGTATTCGTTCAAAGCACTCAATGGTCCATTTTTCTCGATAGGAGCAAGGGAGGAATTCTTTTGTCACGATAAAATGGCGCCTCCACCAAATCACACGGTACATTCTGCCGATTCTACGACACGTAGATGCGTCCACAAAAATCAATAAGTAAATGGCTTACAGGAAGGGCTTACTTTCAAGAAACACGTGCATACGATAAATCCCTCATGAAATACGTATCCGAATAATATAAGAGCAATTTATTTAAAAATTGATATATCGCAACTTCATCTAAAAAGATCAAACCACTGGTCCCTTAGTCGAGGATATATTATCAAGTAATCAAGTCGATCCAAGTAAATTTAATTAATCTCAAGACGCAGATAACTTCATAGAAGATCCAAATCGACAAAAAGTACTTTTTAATTCCATTCTGTAAATTCTTCAGGAATGTCACGAGTCGACACTGTCCTACCCTTGAGATTAATAATTAATTCCCATCCCTGTACGCATATACAAGGGCATTGTGAAATGGAAGAAAAACATGCATACATTCAGCTAACGAGAAATCCTTGTAGAGTTAGTAGTATCTTTTTTTTTATTACACTATATATACCATATGTATAACGTATGTATATAACGTATACAGAATGACGCATTAAAAATCGATCTGAAACTACAAACGCAGTTTCTGAGCCAACTTCGGCTATAATTTTTCAGATACGTATCTCACGTATTCTCGCAATTCCACTGTTTTATCGGTCCCTACGGGCTTACGTTATATCAAAGACGTCAAAGGTCGCGTCCCAGAACCCCAGCTGACTGCATAAGGGACAACGTACGTCCCAAAGCTTGGAAAATACGCACGGTAGTTTCAGGAGAATTGCCATTCGTCGTTCCTCTACAGAAATTAGAAAGCCCAGCTTTGTATAGTCTTGTTGAGACAAAGATCGCGATTTTTCTTTTATAACACACTCCACCACACATCAAAAAATTTCCTTTAGAATGCTCTTCGCTCAATATCATATTTTTCATATAACACAAGAATTGTATTCGATAAAAAAAAAAGAAGAACCCTCTTTCCGATTGGCTAAGATACCAAAGATTTCGTAAACAGAGTAAAGAAAAATAACGGATTTTCTTTCAATTTTTTCATTTTTATTTATTTTTCTCCGTTTCTTTTCAGTTTTTTATTTTAATTTTCAGTCACGCCTGCACTTGACCTTCCTTCGAATAAGTCAACACTTGAGACAGCGTTAAAATCTCGACAGAGTACATCATCCGCCTGCACTTGTACGTCATTTGGATATTCTAATATAGCCAGTGACTTCAGGCGTCATCTAGTCACTATGGTTTTTCCACGAGTAAGAGATCCAGTCCAGGTGACTCGTTTATCTTAAAAGTCATAAGAAAATGGCCCCTCCGAAAACTATTTCACTACCAAAAGGACTCGTATATCTTAACGAGATCTTACCTTATCATAGCCCAGATAATTATTATTTATTAAACAGGAAAGGATTACGTGTAATACAGTAATCACGTTCTTAACGCTATAGCAGTTCATCTCTGTCTACAACCACCGGTTCATATTGTTTTAGCACCTTGCCATTCCATTCTACTAGGATATGATATTAAAATTTACATCTTAGGCTGTTCTGATAATTGACTTTTCTAGCAGTACGTTGCTCTTACGTGGAGTCTCATTGTGTACTCCCCTTGTGGGTGAAGCTGAAGTATAATGATTTACAATTTTAATTTTACATTGTACCGGTACTGTACTGATATTTTCCTGAACTGACTTACTATCATTTTTCCTGGATGTAACTCCCATTGATAATTGCAAGATCATAACAGAAGTGCACGATAAACAGATGCTTTACGTAATCAACGATCTTGGTTTGGTAAGGCTTTCCATGTGATTTCCTATTGGTTTAATTTATCCGTGATTAAGCCGAATAATCACTCTGGTGATAAGTGAGATCGACATCGTCAAATGAAAATGTCCTAGTGATATTCTTCAGCCCTCGTGGTAGTTCGATTCAATTTGAGGCTAGCGTGCGTGTATCTCAACGAGACAGGGAGAGATGGAAGTCCATGGATTAATTTGCCACCGTAATTCCTCTGCAGCCTCCCAGACATTTGCATAGGGAACGAGAAACGCCAGAGTCAACGTCATACCGATGATTTTAAATTAATCGATAAATCGACAGTTCGATTCGTCCTGACAAATATTCGGCCTTTGACTCTTTGCCTGTAACGTTATAAAACAGATCTCAATTTTCATACCTTGCAAGAGAAAACAAAAATAATTAAAAGTTGATTCGACTTTCCTCGATAATAATAAAAACGTGCTTCGTACGCTATAACCAAAAAGTTCATAGACACTTGGAACTGATAGATTTTTGTGTTTTTACAAAAAGAAAAAATGAAACATTTCTCTCAAACCATGAAAAAATCGTTAAATTCAAATATTTCCTTAACACTTCAGCGTCATTGTACGCCATCAGAGACCTTTTTGAATTTCGCGCCAATCGCTCCTGATAATTAAATTCCTGATACAATTGTCAATCCAATTGAGTGGATTCTCCGAAAAATTTGAATAATGGCGGCAATTGGTATACATCGCTGATTCGAAAGAACTTTTATGTCAGTTACGCGGCTAACTAATAACCTCTTTAATCCCTTTCCTTTGTGTCGTTCATTTTGCACGACTCACTCACTCGCTAATAACAATAGCACCGAACAAACAGAATGCGGTCCACATTGCTAATTACGCAAGCTGTTTCAATTGTAATCTCACGATTGGAAACTGAATGACCGCACAAGTGACACGACAGGATACCCCAGCGTTACACATAGCCAACAGACATATACAGATACACGTCGTTCATTAAAAGAGAGATTAATTTTGATCCTCGGTTGACATTTTATTTTATTTTGAAAAAGCTTATGGAAAAACGTGGATCGTGTTATGATTGGATCTTAAGACGTATCCTGCTGTTCTTCTCGGAGACGTTTCCTGCGTGGAGTATGAAAATAATTTAGCCTTAAGGGACGGCCAATTTAACCCCAGAGCCTCTTATCAATTCTCTGGATCTCCCGTTATAAGTGTATCGTCTTATTTACGACCAAGTCACGTACGAAGTTTAATAACTGCTTGCGCTTTACAAGCTTTGATTCTCGTACGGTAGACTCTGTGGAAAATCATTGGTGATTAAAGGAAGGAGGAAGAATTTATCCTGTCAAAAAAATTAAAAATCATAAATAAAAAAATATATATACACAGGAAATAGTAACAGTAATATGATAGCCGCACTACCTACTATACATACATATAGACATTATAGTAATGGAGATAGTAAGTAGAACAGCTAGTTTTAGTAAAACGGGTCAGACAGTAGAGACGGTTGGATGTCAATCAGACAGACACACGTTAACTCTGACCTATAGAGTTAGAATCGATTTTATTGACAAAAGGAACGTTCCAGATAGAATAGTGTCGAGTTTGAAGAAGCAAGTAAACAAAGAAGTTGCGTGAATGCTTTATGGTGTCGATAGTTCAAGGGTTCAATGGTGAATGCTGAGAAGAGCTTTGTAAAGGCAGGTAACTTTAGCCGAAATTGGATAAGAAAAGCGGGCCAATGTCATTCGATATAAGAGCTGTTAACACAGTAGGGAACTTTAATGTTCGAAAGCACGCGAGCTTTCTTATCTGCTTTTTTAAAATGATTGTTGGTTTTTTCAGTTAAGAGCTTTCAAGACCTTTGACACCAAGAAGTCGATTATATTTATATTTATATATATTTAAGAGAAGCTGAGGTAACATGAAATATCTGTCATATAAAAATAAAAGAAATATAAAATACCTACAAAAAAATGGTAGCAACTAAAATTCCAAAAATTATATAATTTCATTAACGATTCTCAAAGGCGATTCGTATACGATTAGTATGAAATCAATATATGATCGAAATCTTAATATTCATCGTACATGAATTATTATTATTTCTTTTTATCAGGATGAAGTAATCATGATATATTTTTGGAATTGCATTTATTTCCTTAAGAAGCTTCACTATAGGTATATATTATATGTATAGCATATAATGCGAGTGTCTTTCGCGAAAAATTACGAACACGAACTTTTTCCGATGCTTCCCAACAGCCGCTTTAATATTTCGGAAATGTGAAATTTGAAATTTGTGGCTATCATGAAAATTGGTCGGATGACAGTTGATCATTGATAAACGAGATAACAGAATTACGTTTCGATAAAAGTACTCGATGAAGTGTCGTGTAATTTTTTTTACGCAAGTAAGTAAAAGAACTGAAATAAGTACAAAGGACTTTTGGATAATTAACATTTTGGATAAAAAGTCTCCATCGAGCGATGGGCGAGTGAGTAGAAATTTTACGCAGGACAAGAGAACTTGATCGATCGTCAGTATCGAAGTAAGGCCGACCCTTCCCATTTCCCACGAATTTCCAGGATTACGTGCTCGATCACAAAACTTTTCTCAAGGCGGTCGAGCATGGCGTCGCTGGTCTTCGTCAAGCAGTAACGGCCACCATTTTCACCCTTGAAGAAGTGGAGGTCGAGGGTTGAAGCCACAAGAGTGATAAAATCCCGCACGACTCTCAGGATTCGTCCGCGTGACAAATTGCCACGGTATCGAGCAGGAGTCAGAAAGGAAGAAAAAAAATCTAAAAAAAGAAACTGCAATAAAAATTTAAAAAATTCCAACGTTAAGAATAGATCAGAAATAATATCCATGAACAAAGGGAAAGACAAAGTGAAAGGATGAAAGAGAGAAAGTGGAGAAAGTATTAAAAAAAAAACATTATACCTTCAGTGGGGAACAATGTAAAATGGCCGTTGATAAAAGTTAAGTTATTCAATATTTTCTTTTTTAGCTTGATGGATGAACGTACTCTGAATCCTAGGGAGAAAACCGTCCTTGCCAATTCAGAGAAGAATTTTTGAAATCTCAGAGGACATCCACACAGATATAGGATGGAAAGCTTCTGAACTATCAAGGTCGCTATAAATGATATATAGATGTACAGGGTTGGCGAAAGGTATTTTCAACGGACCTTCAACCCCTTGTTGTAGAGGGAGGTGATTTCCTTCCCACTCCCTCGCATCACGTGAATAGCGTGCCGACAGTGGCTTTTAGCTTTTCTGTAAATAAACCAGGATCCCACTGATACCAATCCCTGGGGTACATAATGACAGCCAGCCAGAGTTTCATCGAGTTCCAAGGACTTGGCCAATATCAACCCCTATAATGTTATTGCCTACTCTTATACCATTGTACGTACAACGAAATTCAATGATAAATGTGCAACAATAATTTATACTATTACTATCCTTCATT
This sequence comes from Hartigia nigra, assembly GCA_031001745.1. Taxonomy (NCBI): domain Eukaryota; kingdom Metazoa; phylum Arthropoda; class Insecta; order Hymenoptera; family Cephidae; genus Hartigia; species Hartigia nigra. Next base: position 3,552,134 of record JARPRG010000289.1, read on the forward strand.
AGTAAATTATATTAAATTTTAAAAAAAATTGTCTTCATTTTCATTATTATACTTATATACCTGTACAAGCAGCAGGGTGACATTTCTTCTTTAACAGAGGATATAACGCGGACTTCAATTTCAGAGCTGTGGAATTGAATCGACTTTAAAGCTCCTTCATTACCGTACTGTTATACCTTCTTTGATTGCAAGGGTCCTGGACACCCTTTATGTAGACGTCCATTCGCCTCCTACTGGTCAGAAGTTTTATAACTATGACAAGGGGGGATGCGTATACATGTTCATATACTGATGTTTATATAAATTATGTAAACTGATAAAAAAATCAGATTAAACCAAAAGTTATCAAAAATTTATTCAGAGTATCTAATACCAGAATCTAAAGAATGCACCCTCCACTCTTTATGAGACAAGTACTGTAATTAATGTTAGAGAGATAATTAATGTCGATAAACAAAAAAAGTTGGAAAGCTTTTGTCTGTTAGATAAAAAAAAAATCTATTTTAATGGTAACGACAATTCCACTAACTTTTTACGTTTAACCAACGAAGAAAGTCAGTAATATATTTATACTGGTAGATAGTTCTGTCGGGTATTGATAAAGTCGAATTTTTCGTTAAAGCTGAAAAGTCCTTGATACAAATTCATAAAGTTGGTAACCTCCTAATAATTTAAATTCTGCGGACACAAGGCAGCCTTTTTTTTTATTATTATTCGAGTCAGGCTTTTTGATGGGCTACAGGATTAATCACGGTCTGTTATTGGACCGTTTCAAGAAACGTGTAAAAGCTCATTGTCCTTTGGTCCAAGGACATTTCGTTCTTTCGGTTTTAATTTTCACGAAGCTTTACCTTTACCCGCGGAAATGAATGTCCGATGAAAATCCTTTGCGAATCCCTTAACATTAATAACTAAAATATTCGTTATTCGTCACGAAGGAGAGACCACGGACAGAATAGAAAAAAGCAACAGTACTTTATTGCTATCGAACTGAATTTACTCAGACGGACATACCGAGAGAAACTTTTTGAGTTTTAGTCATTCTGGTGGAACAGTGAAAGCTCCATCATGGTGGCACTGCTGACAAAATGAATTTCATGAAGCACTGATACTCGCTTTAAGAATTATTGTAAATACATAAGAGGAGGAGGGGGTGGAGAGCTTTTAAAAGTTTTTGTAGTCCCTACCTCGTATTTCTTTTTGTTGGTAAAAATACATCAAAACTTACTTCACGTCATTCATGGGCTTTTACCTTTTTGAAGAAAATATAAAAGAAGATGTATCGCACACGTTAGGCTTTCAACGCTCCATAGATATACCTATTTTTATGTTAGATTATTCTAAACTTAAAATTTCTAAACCGATTGACCTGTCAACCTTTTGACATTGTCGTCTTTTAACACTGTTACAAGTTCCATGTAAGCAATGCTTCGTTTTCCGTCGCAACCGTCGGCAGTGAATATTTAAAGAAACGTCGAAGTTTGGACCTCATAAACTTGGAAGCACAAGAACTTTGTAATTTCCTTTCACGTCGATTTCGATTACCTACGCTTAAAAAAAAGTTTCGTAAAATTGTGTCATTTCTCAAGAAAAAGATGAATGACGGCTATACATAAGGCGTTTTCTGAAAAAAATAAGATAAAATTGCAGACTTAAATCAGTGAAATACTTCAATTCCCTTTTACAAGATTTTTCTCTGAATAAGATGAAATTTCGATATCTGGGCGTGTGGGTGAAATTCAAATTTGAACAAGATCAAACGCAACTGACCGTTACGCGAGAGATCAAAGGGATAAAAATAATGTTGATAAACTCGAGCAAATTAATTAAACGTGCCGGTAATTACCGGGGAATTTTATTGTCCTAGAATGACTAGAATGATTTACCTGAACTACGGAAATACTAAACCATTTCCATCGAACAAATAACTATTATTCTGAATGCAATCAGTAACAAAAGGAAATCATTAGAACCCGTACCGGAAGTGATTCTCTAATTAAAAACACTCCAAAGACACGAAACGAATGAAGATTTACTTCGTTATAAGTATTCTTTCGAATATACGTTAAGTATTCAAGAATTGGGTTAACGAGCCCTTAGCTTAGATTTGTCTTTTTTTTTCGATTTATGTGACGTCCCAACCTCAAGGTTCTCAACTCAATGTGATAGACAGTATTGTGAAATTTCATAACACAATATTCCCAAGGAGTAACACAAATTCCTAAAACGACACTTAATCATCATCGTCTTACCTGTAGGTGATAAAGGCAAAAACCAGTGCAACCAGCGACAAGCTTCCACCAAGAACAACAATAAGACTAAGAGCGCCATCTTGATCGAGTGCTCCAGCGATTCCAGTTGAAATTCCACCAGCAATTCCGTGAGTCTGAGGGAACCCATGGATGGCTCCCGTATAAAGAGTCTCCATGGCGATTTGTGAGTCAATCCTCAATGCATCTGAAACACGACACAGTATCCAGTGAGAGTATAGTACTTTAAAACAAGTAAGCACAGAATTCCTTTTGACACAGTAGATTCTCACTTGTACGTTCGTATCGCCTCTATTCAATTTCTGCACTGTGCGAGGAACGAAAGAAAACTAGAACCCGCTCGATATCACTTTACACATACGTTCCATTCGCAGTACCTGACGAAGGAAGAACTCACGAGGCTACCAAGGACTCTGTATCCTGTGACGATAAATCATGAATAGTGGCGAGGTCAGGTCAGGATGCCATTAAAATTTATGCCAGCAGGATGCTAATATTCGTCCGAAAAGCCACGGTGCCGTTCTACACGTAACCTCAAACTATCGACATCACTACGCGGTAAGTCAAGCATTACAAACATAACCAAATTTACTTGTAACGTTTCCACAAAGAAAATATAATGCGAAGAAATAAATTTGGAAATATTGAAAATCTCATTAGTCGGTATAGCCATACATTTTTTACCTTAATATCCGACATTAAAACATATAAGATGCATTACCTTTTGCGAACTTTTTCTTTTCAAATATATCGATGGCTTCGGATAGTCGTGCTCAAACTTCAAACTAGTATTAAACCACCAAGAAATTTGTATCGATACCCACGATTCTTTATTGTTCACATGATCCTTTGGATATTTGTTTATTTAATAGTTAAATTGAAAAAGTTTCTCAGAACATCCTCCGAACGTTCTCCCATAATACAATGCAGAAATCCGACCAAGGCTGGGTTACAATACACGATTCAATTTCTACAGAACAAAAACACTCAAAATAGTTCCTCCGTAAATACCACAGATTGCGCTGCGATCACTAAATTCCGAATAAAAAGAACATTCGGTCAGCGCGCAATGTGCTGCAGTTAGCGACAAGATAATTTCTAATTAGTGTATCTCTGACGTGTATTACGACTATTATTATTAATATCGTTATTATATACGCGAATACGAATATAATACGTTTCACGGATGCATTAACGACGTTAATGGTATTAAAGCGCGTCAGGCGACTGTACGCTTCTCCGCGTCGTCGCTACTCGCAATGGCGCTTCTGTAATTATTCATGGCGTTCGTTACTATATTATATGTGTCAACGGATTTAATGTGGAATGGAATCGAAATCTCTGTACTCTCATTTACACGTACGTCAGGTATTACCTCAAACAAGTACACTGTGCACGATAAGATCGCACGTAGCTATACATTACTATTCACCGAAAAATCATTCGACGTAACAGGCCATTATTGTCGAAGATGTTTGACAAAATAAGCATTTTTTCTGATGACACGATTTTTATGAGTTTATCATAAAAAGTAAAGAACATCCGATTCTCTCGTCTCTTTACGATCCACATATTGTTGCGATTTAACGAACAACTTGGCATGTGTGACAGATGTATCGTTACGCTTATAGTCTGTTTTATTATATTGGCATGGATTACTGCGTGTCTATTATTTTTAGTATCAATTCAAACCGTATTAGAGTACAAGTATAGATACAGGTATGGGTGGACTCGGACGGAGAAATTTAAAAAAATAAGTAACATAAAACGGGGAGGGAAAAAAGTATTCGTAATGGTAAAATTAAAAATCGTAAAGTGCCTTCAGAAAACTAGTAAGAAACAAAAGGCAAATACAAAAAATTAGCATTTCACTTTACTGACCTTCAAACGATCTAGATACTACATATTGCCATGTCGTTAACAATACTAGTGGGTAAAGCTTGATTCCTTTATTGCTATTTACTTTTTCAGAATAAAGATTTGCTTTAAGACATAATATCGATATTAACCAATGACAATTAAAATATCTAGAAATTCCATTAGTATTCTTCTTACGATCTTCCCCCCCCCCCCCGCTCCTGGTCGACTTCCAATCCTCTTTCTTGATTTATTTAACATCGTCAATAATTTAAAATCTATAATGACGATCGCGTAGCATTAATGCACTTTGAATTATATGGACTGTCAATTATCGTACATAGGTATCGATACAGCAGAGTGAAATGGAGAAGGAAAAAAAAATATGCAAATGAAATTTTGAGAATATTCAAAAAGGATTCTAACCAGATGAAATGATATTGAAAGTTGTAATGAAATTCCCGGCTGACAACCTGGCTCATAGTTTTCATCATGAAGAAATTGTCCGGCCTAACTTTATTCTTTTTTTTTTAATATTCGATTTAAAAAATATTATATTATTAGGAAGAATTGTCTTAGAATTTATCGACAGTATTGTGACTCGGACTGGTACAGGATTTTAAAATGTACTATTGAGACTGAATTAGCCCTACTTGATTGATGGGAAACTTGAGCTTGCATAGTGAATTCTTTAATAAGGTAAAAATCGGTTTTTATGTGAACGAAGTCAGTTATATTTCTTAAGATACGTTGTGACGTTTGAACACTTGAAAATTAGTTAATTGTCTATAAATTATGTTATTCATGCGTGTAACAGCAGATGTGGCATCAATTCCAAGCGTGAGCAATTGTGTTGAGTATAAATGTTCTTTTTTTATGAAAAAGCTTTTTTTATGACACTCAACCCTTTTGAGCGAATGCCCACTTAAAACCTGTGAAAATTGTTTTAATTGACACACTCAAACGCGTGATGGATAGGAATAAAATCAAATTTATATTAAACCTGAGGAAACTTTTTTCAATCACGAAAAAAAAAGCAAATCTTTATTGCTATGTGATAGGATAAGTTAGAGGATTATGTAAAAACAATGTATTTTATCTTATCGACTTGAGTTCACACAGCACAACATAATGGATTGAAAAGATAAAAAAGTTCTGACATAATATTATTGGAACTTGTTATTATCTGCTTATGTATGTCGCATGTATTTTTTGTGGATTAAAGTTTTTTTTTCCAATAAAGGAGATCGTCACTTATACATTACATTGATAGAAGTATTTATCTAATTGAAAATGTTTTATATCGCGTCAACAAAATTTAGAACGCAAATTTTTGAAAAAAAAAATACTCAAGACTTACCCTTTGATACGTCAGACAGAAATAACGTAGAATTTCTTAGCACTTGCACACAACAAATAACAAAAACTTCCCCCTCACATTCCCAAGTGACAAATTTTATTTGACAAAAAAAATCCAGAATTTTCTGATACAGAAGTTAAAAGAACAATCAACGAGAAAAAGCTTTCGTTTGATTCTAAAACGAATGTGAAGGATTATTATTCAAAATTTTCTCCTCGTGATCCTCCATCGAGTTACAGATATTAAAAAAAAAATCAAATAAAAATTTGATCTTTGAAATTGATGAAAATATTCTGAATGTTACAATAAATGTTTCCGAGTTCTGCAGGCCAAATTAAATCTATGAATTTCAACCAAACTTCACTCGATGCCCAACAATTTTCATTCTAACGATCGTTCATTTAAATTCTCAAGAAACTAGAGTGAAAGAAAAATTAAGAATTGTACATTAAACTTTTCAACAGTGAAATCGTGCTTCCTTTAGGAACGAAGTGAAAAACACTCCTCATTTGTAGGAGTGCGGAACGCAACTGAACTCTGTCACGTTTCGCGAACTCGTAGCGCGCATGTTCGCACAGCCGGATAAAGTTGCGCCACAAGAATCAGCGAGTAAAATGGTAAAAGATTTTTCGTTACGTGCAAGGTTACATATATCTATAAGAATACGCACGTTGTCTAAAGAATGGAGTCTTTTACCACAGCACTTCCCAATTCGTTCTTGGAACTTATCCAGGGATGACAGAATCACAGTATCGATGTTAGTCACGAAGACTCGCCATTCAAATTCCCCCTTCTTTGGGTTGACCTCCATTCTTCTTTTTATTATCAAATCGCTGACAAACTCGATGCGATAAGTTTCCGACGAACTATCCAATTATTAGCCGCCCTTAGTTTTTTATAATTTAACAAAAACTTTTTGACAGCATCATTTTTCTCGGACAGATGACACTTGACAAAAGAATGTTCCCTTATTCACTCTGTCTTGGATATCACGTCCATTTTGAATGTCAGACAACGTGATTCAAATCATAACTCTACAAGCTTCATTTCGTGTATCGTATACATATGTTTCTGAAAAAAAATTATAAAATAAAAAAATTCCAAATCAAAGGAAAACGAACCTTTGTGCAAGACTGACACATTGTTTGTGAAATCCAGGCAACGCCTTTGTCATAGCTCCCGTTTATTGTACTACGTAGTTGTTATTCAAAATGTGTTAAGCGTATTTGGCGTATGCGCAGTGTGTCTCCACCATGAATCCCTGCAGGATGAATGGCGACGTTTAAGTCTCGTGCGAAAAATCAGCAAATCCCCTATTTATACAGTGATTTCCGTAAAAATGCTTCATTTCAGATATTGAATGGAAGCTGATACGAAATCTGTGATTCTGAATTCCCGTACCGCGTATCCAATCGCTTCTGTAGAGAATATTCCACCTCCAGATATTTATACCGTTTCCCTCGATACTTGCACAAGAAAGCGTCTATTTAGCAAACTCAAATACTCCAGTCTCCATTGGGCGTCTCGCGCCGAGAAAGAAAAAGACAAAGAGAATACCAAAACTGGTGAAATTCTCAGAAAATGCAAAGCAAGAGTAAAATCGTGACTGCTTGACAATACTAATGATATTCCAACGTTACCTCCCGGCGGAAATACTTAATCGTAGATAAATACAGGAGAAACGATAAGAGAAACAAGTCAAATATAAATTTGTATTTTTATGATAAAAATCGACCGTTCTACTAATCGTCTTTATCATATACGCAATAGCAACCCTTTCATACGTATTGTGACGTGAACCCTAGAATTCACGCTACAAAATCCTACCCCAATTAGAGAATTAGGAATTTAGAACAGCGGATATGCTCCAAACGTCAGTCGATAGGTTAAGACGCACAGACTCCTGCTTTCCGTATAACAGCCTATTGTCCGTCCCTAGTGTTACATTTTATTTTTGCGTGCCTCCTATTGCTTGCTGCTTTCTTTTTGTTGTTGTAACGCTTTGGTGGACCCGTTTGGTGGAAATCGCCACGAGAAAATAGCTCAACGGGATGGAGAAAGGAAAAAGGAGCGAAATTGTTGGTGACTTGGGAAGACATGCTGCAGCCGCTGGACCACGAGAGTCTGAGAGTACCCAAGATGGGACTCTACTGCTTCTGCCACCGGCCGTCCAGCTGGGACGTCCGGCGATCCACGCCGCCTTTGCCGCCGACCGGGACTCGAAAGATTCCCCTCTGTCTGGCCGCGGGGCCGCAAGATCATCCATGACGGGCCTGAGCTGAGCAACCGCCGGGAACAGAGCGAAAATCTCCCCTTACCGCGGGCTTCAACACTGCTTGGCCACCGAGCGAGCTGCGAGCCGAAGAATCCCGATCGTGCCAGCGACAACTTCGGTCATCTTCGCGAATTAAGCTATGATCCTCATCCCACCGTATATCCTCGGCGATCCTTGTTTATACTAGTTTGTTATTGACAATCGTCCCAATAACGACATTCTGGAAAAATCCGGAATAATGGTAGAGTGAGGAAGGGCTCGTCGCGGGCTATGCCGCGACCCCGGAATCACTCACGTTTGGAGGGCCTAAGCAAGTGCACTAGGGTAGGGCTAGTCAGTCAGAATAGGAAAACGACCATTCAAAGGAAGGAAGGCCCCGTCGCTTTTGTTAAAACCGGGTGAGCTCTTTCGTTACCCTTTGAACATTTGGTGATCTTTTGTAGTAATAATACCGTTTAGGCCTTCTGCCTCAACGGCTAAATCTCCGACTTTTGATTGACTCGGTGTGAACGTCCTCCCGCATCGAGCAAGCATAAGGGATGATAGTGCTGGATTTTGGTGAATAAGTTAGTGTACGATTTTGCTTGCATTTTGCCGTATGAGGCCCTAAATTAACGTTAGCGTCTGGAATCCATAATAATTTAATTTAACGATTTTACTCTTTAAATTTATGCCGACTTGTGGGTTATTAATCTATGCTTTAAATTTGACTTGATGTGTTATATTATATAATCGTCGTTTCTAGGCGTACCTAGACAAATTTCCTAAGTACCGAATAATTCTAGGCGTGGGTCACGCATTTCGTAATTGAATTCGCTATCTACTTGCTTTGAATACCTTACGGCCACCCCGTCCGGGCGACTACGTTTATATTTCTTTTGCGATATTTTGCCGCTCCTTCTGAGCTTTTTGGCTGTTAGAAGTCCGGTATTCAAGATCTCTAGTAATTCTTAGATTGTTTAAAGCCAATTCCGTACAATTAGAGCAGCGACTATATATTATTATTATCCGAATATTTTTTTGTATTGCTGTTATATGCTTTTTGGAATGTACTGTTTTTATGTTTCTCTGTTTGTGGCTATTTTCTCGTACTTTCCGACTATTCTCGATAAATGACTCTTTCCTATTCGCGTGGAAATTCGTGTAATTGAATCCGCGAGAAAATTATTAATCGCGAGCGTCGAAATAGTCGTAACTGCGGGAAATCTTTGTATTTCGTTCGTGCGATAATTTATCTCGCGGTCCTGTTCTCCCTGCCGTGTCCACGTGAAATTGTAGCGCTATCTTAGGCATTTCGTGCATTATAATTTTGTCTGAAGAAATTCAGGTTTCGAAAGCGCTAGGTTCGGCCCTGGGCCGTGAGCGCGCGTGATCCCTCCGCTCACCGCGACTCCTCGCCAAGCCCGCGCCCACCAACGACGTCGAGCTCGCGGTGTCCGCGCGAGCCCTTATCAGGGCTGTAGTAGTTCGCGGGACCAGAAATCTAATTGTTCAGCTTCTCCTGTATTTATGCGCGATTAATATCTTGTAATGAAACCCCACTCTGTTCACTTCCGATAGATTTTGCGAGCGCTTGGCGAATCGTGCCGCCTGGTTAGTGTCCTATCAACTCATTAGAATTATATGGAGTCGATAAGTTGAAGAGTATGAAGTGTGGTAATGTTTATGCGACTCTTGTTGTTTATATTACTCCTTTACTTTTGTTTGCTTTTCTCTTGTCGCATTTATATTATTCAGATTTCTGTAGATTAACTTCATTTTGGTTTGTATAGCTTCCTTTGTTTTAGGAGACTGTAAAACTAGTTTGTTTATTGTTAGTTTGCCGTGGTTGATCTGCACCGTTTTTCTTAGTGAGATGCTTATGCTTGCCGCATGTTCGGGTTAGCTATGACCCTTGCTACTTTTCTGTTTTGCTGATCTTTCTGTTGTTTTACTGCCTCTTTCAAATATAGCCCTGATGCGTTTACCTAACTTACTTGCTTTCTTGGTCCCATTACTACCTTTTAGATATCCTGATGTAGTCTGCTGGACACTACGACGCTTCCACTTAGCTAGCCACCTTACAGGGCATTTGGTGAGACTTCCTATTAGCGACCCTCTCTCGATCCCTTCGCGTTCGTGAAACATCTTCGTATAGCCTTCGTCCTTTGGTGACATTTCGTATTAAGCTTTGGTGAACTTTTGTGAACGGGATACGCCTGTTAGGTTGTCGGGTGGTCCCCGATTCCGTTATTTAGGTGTTTAGATTTAGCGTAAACAGCGCTATCCGTCCATTATTTCCTTTTCGTTCCTATTGGTTGAGTGAGTGCACAGCAATCTTGGTAATTCCAGGAGGAATACCTGGCGCCCAACTCCTTGGTGGTACAGGATTGGTGTAAGCGGGAGAGAGAGGGAAATTTAAAGAAACGAACCTCCGTAACAAATTTAGTGGCCACGACCGGGGCCGTTTTGCCGGCGCGATAATTTCATTGAGTGACGCGTCGCAGTATGTAATAACGTAGAGTATAAAAACAATCGAATATTACTCGACAATAACAACCCTGTCGAAGCAAAAGTCATGTTGCATAAATAAAGTCTAATTGCGCATGCGCCATCGATAGACGGTGAATAGTAAATTGCGTAACTAGAGAGGGAAGTAGAACATTTCAATCTGCGTATGAGATGGCCACCCGAACCGTAGGCGAGGTTGGCACAACACGCGGGTTGTCATGGTCAACTTCCCTCCTTAGTTGCGCATACCATTTTTTGCCACATCTGTAAAGATTTATATCTATTAAAAAAAAAAAGGATTTTTGCCACACCTCCACGGAAAGTTCGAATCCCGGCTCTGTTTAACGAGGTAAATGTAGCGCTTTTCTGTAAATTCAATTGTTTTTCACGGGATAGAAAAGTGCCACTTTCTCCTCGCTGAACAAGACAGGGATTTAAACTGTTCGTGGAGGTGTGGCAAAAATCATTTTTTTTTTTAATACATATAAATCTTTCATCAAAATTTTAAACTTTTACGACACTCCGTATGCTGACGTGGCTGCAAAATAAACTTGATTAAAGCTCAACATCATCAATTCGATATGCGACATAACCTCTACTGTCTCGTTTCCATTTTCACTGTACGCGTCTATTCATCCCTTGTCCAATTTAACTCGCATTCGTTGAAATTGTACAATATTCCCGGAACACAATGGAACGGTATTGAAAACAGCCCGGAGCTAAGACTTTCACGCCATTCCAAGCAAATTTCAATTTTAACGAATCCTTTTGTGACGACTGATGTATTATACGTTCTTTCCGTAAGAGCATGAATAATAGAAGCAAAGAAGTATATAGAAGTATATTCATCGCATTTGCGGTATAAATGAACATTTATTTTAATGAAATTAAAAATTATATATAATAAATATTATATTAATTATATTATATATTGTATATTATATATAATTTTTAATTTAAGTATTTAATTTATTTATATATATGTATACACAACTAACATCAGTCGTCGACCCCCTTTTTACGAAAACAGCTATATTTCACCAGAAATAATTCCCGCGGACGATTATTATCGCTTACATCAAGGACCAAGTCGACTGTATCAACGTATCTAAATGAAGCGATAAAAAAAAGCAAAAGAAAGAAACAGAAATAATAAAACCATCGATCGTTCTCGCAGCCAAATTAATACAGAAAAAATAATAAGAGAAAAAAAAGGAAAATAAATCAAAATAATGCATTAAAAAATGTCTGTGTGATGAGATGGTGCAGGATGATCTATAAACAATAGAAATAAAAAAGAAAGCAATAAAATACTCAGCACGAACTAGTATCAGGTTAACCCTTAGTGTGCACACCTGTCTGCGGAGCGATAAGGTTTACATGGAATTTTGGGGTGAAAATGATCCCATATGCAGACGAAGGGTTAATCATCCAGAACGTAGAGTTTTGACTTGTCGTTACGTGAGAATAATTAAAATTGTTAAAGTCCCGTCGATTGCAATCCCATACGTAATTTAATGAATTTTTCAAATGGTAAGACTTTTAGTCACTCTTATTTACAGTAGCACCCCTACATTGGTATCCATAGAAACTAACCTTAAAGTTTCTCACGCTTGTTCGCAGTCGCCTGGCTTCTCTGACAATTGGTCCGCGACGCAATCAGAGATTAGAATTATTACAGTTTACAACGGCATACCGCAGGCTACATTCCCGTAAACCAAAACAAAATTGTACTTTATACTTTAACTTTTAGTAAGTACACAGGTGCACGCAGGCATTTTTGTTGTGTTGTTCAGAGCGATGAAATGTACTTTGAAAATCCGCCACGTCAAGCATCGGCGTCCTATGACTTTAATGTATGTTACGAACTACCGCATACAATTTGGATTATTGAAGAATCTATTAGTACCGTGATTTAATCAACTCAATGGAGTAACTTATACGGGTCGAAGACAAAGCATTGTTTTACAGTACCTATATTGAATAAATTAGAACTAAAATATATACCGGATTTATTAAAACTATAGGTAAGTTCAATATTAAAATTTAGGCCTGTTATTTCTATGATAGAGAAGTGTTCGAAAGGTTCTTTTGGTCTTGAAATTCAGAGATTATTTCGCGTATAGATATTTTTGTTAAATATGTAAATACTTACCAATCGGTTCTTGTGAAACGATCGTGTCTATTGTTCTTCGAGTTTTTAAGGAAATTGATGGAAAGATGCATATATGTATATTAGGTTAGGTTGTAGCATACCTTATGGCTTAAAACAAAATTTCAAAAATTCACTGACGTATTTTTTGTACTGTGTGTACATCCGTACACGAGACCACTTTTTGTTGAAAAGCAAGAGGTATGCTTGACTTCCGGTTCAAGTACTGGATGTCTGACAATGCTCGAACCTACTTAGAATAACGATTTTTTTGTTGCTGTTCTCTCCTGAAGAGTCATGCTCATCGAATTGCGTCGCAGCGACAATGAGACCTTATACGCAACAGCTGAAAATCTTTTAAAGCGAGAACAATATCTACCTTCATTTATCTTTTTCAGGCATGTTCACCTGTACGCGTACATTGTACCCAATGCCGAAATCGTATCTATGCTTTGAGTGGATCCCAAGGGGGCATCGTAGCAGGAGCTTTTAGCAGATCGAAACACCCTATCCTGTAACTGGTAAAGCAAGTTTCAAATATTATTCTTGGCACGTGAAACTTTTCGAAAGTCTAGGAAGAAGAAGCAAAGGGGATAGTAAAGTACTGTAGGACTCCATTTGGCGAGCATTGGGGGTTTACCATTACATACAGATATACAAGGAAGCATTGTTATAGGAAGGTATGGAGTGCGGAAAACTTTTTGTAGGTTTAAAACTTTCGAGAATATTAATCCGTCTCAATTATCCCAAGAAAATTTTCCGTGATTCAATTATTCGATTGCATATATCGAGACATTCTGAGGCTATAGATAATAATTTTGTTCTTTTTCTTACTGCTATGGATTATCATGACGAAAATGCGAAAGCAGATTGAAACTAAAGATTCCTAAAGTAACAAAAAAAAAAAACAAGCTCTGTATCCGAATGTGTTATATTCCAAAATTCAAATGTGACGTCACGATGAATACCTAAATACACGTCTGATAGTACAAGGACGTCACTTTAACCTCCAAACTATGTATATAAACGCCCCTTCATGTCGTTGCCTCTTTCCATGAAGGCGTCGTGACGCTCAATGAAGTAAAGCCTGACTGACAGGTACACCAACTACTCCAGCGAAACACTAATGAGGCACTTCATTTCTATTCCACGACGCCATCAAGAGCGTCTCTTATCAAACGGTTTCCAAGATTAAGACGCGTTTACACGGTGTGACGATTTGGTCCAATGCTCTAAGATTACTAATTTTCGGAAGGGATGTCAAAGCTCCATGTAACTCCATCCTTTCACGCTCAAACGTCCCTGTATTCCGATATAAGCTTTCAGTACTGGCAGTACTATGTTTTTGTTTCGTTATTAGCTAGTAGTGCATTGTGGCAGTGCCTAGTAACCGTAATGACGTCATTTTCAGAGTACTGAAAACTTATATTGGAACACATGGCGTATCAGACGGAATTTATCCGAATCAGTCAACCTCTAACGTTATCTGCATATTTTCACTATATTTCTCTCTCACTCGCACTCGTGGAGGATGAAGATTAGGGAGTATTCATATGTGGCAAATATGAAGAATACGTTCCCTTACCATAAAAGTAAATAGCTGGGGCACTGTTGTATATTTATGAGACACGTGTCTACCGTTCTTCATTTCCTTTTTTGGTAAACTCAAACCACTCGCTTCTTTCCCTCGTTCTCTGCTTTTCCTCTCACGGATCCACTCTATGCCAGGATTCCACGTTACTTTGTTAGCTGGCTGGTACCTCTGTTATTTTCACAGGAAGATATACCTAGATGCTACTCACGTAGTTTCTATGCTTCGACTGTAGAACGAATACCTAGCTATTGCTTTTGTCAGACTTTTTAAATCCATTTCTCTTCATACGAATTTGTCCTAGGTCTCTCTCGCTCTCGCCCCCCCTCTCTCTCTATCAATTTTTTGGGAGGAATTTTGAATTCCACAACTGAAACCATTAAGCGTTTCGTCACTCAAAATACCCTTAGGCCGTGTTCTCAAGGATCCCAATGCCTACAGATATGTCGCTGAGTCCCGCTCGTATCGTTATGTAAATATACCTGGATTACTTATTTCGATCACGATTCATCTTGAGAAGCTAATTTATGTTGAAAATTCTTACGTGATTATATAAACCGACGGAAATATACTTCGTGCAAATACACATGAGCCTTGTTGATTTTGTCAATACTTATTCGAGAACATCTCTATCAATTGTCGCAAAAATTATACAAAAAGATAAAAATAAGATATTTAAAAAAAAACACACTTTTCTACATACTCTTACCAATAATCAAGATAATAATATTTTTATATTAATTTTATAAAAGTAAAACAAGTCTTCTTCCGCGACAGTCGTCAGTTTCATTTTTATTGCCGTTTCCTGGTTATTATCCTAATGGTGAATTTTCAATGGAAATATTATTGCGCAGTTCTGCACTGGTACCATTATCTTCTGTATTGCTGAATATTTCTGCAATGGAGATCCAGTGCCTCAGGATCCGTTAATTTCGCTTTGTTGTATAGTATACCGCCACGTACATCCTCAAGAGTGATTAGAAATTGAATTCCTGCCGTGAAAATAATGGTGGATAATTGGAATGAAGTATCGGAGACAATGAGAAATTATTGCGAATAATTCATGAGGAGTATATTTGTAAGCAAAAAAAGAAATAGGGGACGGTGACGTAATCGAAGAAAAATATTTTGAAAACTAAATAACGCGTCCAGTACTTTCCACGAAATAAAATGAGATTGATCATATATATTGATGATCAATCTCGTTACAAGCCCCCTCCCAATCACCTGGCTCGAGGGCACCACTAGCCTCAAGGCCCTTTTTGCGTGTCAAGTATATTTTTGTTTGGTAGGTAATATTGCGATGTACCCCCCTTCCTCCCAGTCCCATAACCCCCTCTCCACCCTGTGTGTGATACTGGCTCAAGGCACCAAGAAGACACCACCCAACGAGACACCGGACCCACCCGAGTGAGAGAGACGATGGGGCTACGGGGCCGCGGCAGCGGAATGCGGGGAAAGCATGGGCAGGAGGTCCAGCTGATCGCCACCTGACCGACCCGCGAAGGGACACCGTGAGGCCCGATCAGCCGACCATGCAGCCTCCTGGTGCAGTCCCGCCGCACGGGTTGCCCATAAGTCCGTGTGGTTAAAGGTGGAGACCCCTCCCTCCACCCGTGGACGCACTCGGGAGAGAATTTGACAGGCCCTGGAGGCCGCCATGATACCATCACCGTACCCAGCCCGACAAGCGCCCTGGAGGCCCACCAGCACGGTGCCTAGAGAAAGCACCGGAGCCCTGCCATGCCCAATCCGCGGACCAATGCTAACGCGCGTAGTCTCCTCAATCCAGCGGCCCGCCAATCACCGAGGCCCTGGAAGATGTCCCACCAGAAAGAAGACCTCACTTCGAGCCAGGCAGTGAGGGAATAAAGAGTGCAAAGATTACGGAAATTGAGTGTAAAGAGTGCGAGTGAAAAGGAGTGAGAGAAAGTAAAAGTGCGAAAGAGAGAGAGCCGAAAAAGGGGATTATCACATGAGTAATTTTAAGTTGTATGCGTGAGTCATTAAGGATGTAGTCTCATGTTCGGGCTTCAAAAAATCGAATTTTTTTTTCACATATTTGGAAAGTATAATATATTGAATGTATAGTGTAAAAACTTTAGACTGAAATATAAAATATTCACGAAGTTATAGCACATAGTTGAGAGCAGCCTGGGACCGCACGCTGCAAGCCGCGCGGCAACTGCAATGGTCGAACCTCTCTATTGTTGTCACGTTACCCTTATACCTGCGTATAACTGTTTTGTATGTTTCTATTCTCAAACCTGTTTGAACGAGAAAGAGAGACAAATAATTTTACGAAGGAAAGTATTTAGGGGCAAATCGGTAGTTGAAGTTTGCCATTCAGTAAGGAAACATCGTGTCAAAATGGATAAGAAACAGTCGAAAAGTAGCAATAGACGTCCAAGTTTTGGTCCCAAAAAAAGACATTTTCGAGGCAATCGATATACGTCTGAACAAGATACTGAAGTTGTCAGTACATCAGCTAAAAAACTTAAAGATGGAAGTGATTTTGAGGTATCCTACGATGACAGTTTTAATTATAGTTTGCTGAGTTTTGGTTTAGTTTTTACAGCTTTGCAATCATTAGTGAAGTGTAAATTGTGTGATAGCGATATATAATTTTTAAAAAAATCTCGGCAAGGATTGGGATTTAAATTGGTTGTGAAGTGTTCTTGCCAAGAATTTACAATTAACTCTTGTCCAATGATAAAAAATGCATATGAAGTCAACAGACGTTTTTGTTTTGCTATGCGGCTACTTGGCGTCGGTTTGGCTGGAATGAACCTTTTTTGTTCAATAATGGAATTAAGTACTGGATTTAGTAAAAATGGTTATTACGCCCTACTTGAACATTTACATACTGCCGTAAAAGTCGTAGCTGAGATAGTTTTTAAAAAAGCAGTGAAAGAAGAAAAACAGAAAAACGTTGAAAATGGCTATCCCGAAAGAGAGATCACGGTTTCTGGCGAAGGTTCATGGGCGAAGCGTGGATTCACATCACTTTTAGGTATTGTTTCGTTAATCGGAAAATACTCGAATAAAATTGTGGATGTGATAGTGACATCCAAAGTATGTAAAGCTTGTGAAGAATGGTCAGGAAAAGAAGAAACTGATGAATGTTTGGAGTGGTATGAAGGTCATAAGGATAATTGTACAGCAAACCACGAAGGAAGTTCCGGAAAAATGGAAGTAGATGGAATAATTGAAATGTTCAAGCGATCTGTGGAACGGTTTGATGTGAAATATACACGATACATCGGCGATCGTGATTCAAAAACATTTACAAATTTATTGGCAGCTGATCCTTACGACGGCAATCCTGTAGTTGAAAGATGCCTAGGATAAAATACGCAGAATAACAATGAGAGCTTCAACCACTGCGTATGGAATTTGGCTCCCAAGCATATTTTTGTCGGGAAAAAAACACTAGAAGAAATTGCTACACTAACAGCTGCATCCATATTCAATGAAGGATTTATGCCTGTCTTGAAAATTAAGGAGGTCATGGGTGTGCAAATCGGCCCGAAAGTAATGGCTTACGCTCAGATGTACGACGACAACCGAATTACGAGGGCGGAGAAAGAAACGTTCGGTGCTTCAAAAATGGCCAGGGCATCTCGCAGAGCAGAAAAAATCGCTGTAAACGATGCCTATGAAGAAACAGAACATTTACTCTATGCGCCAGTCATAGCTGATTAGTGTAAGTATCAATTTTGTATAAGAAATCCGAAATCAAAACTTTAACGCGTTTTTCTCGAAACAACATTTTTGTAAGCGGCGCAGGTGGTGATTTAAAAAATTCTATCCAACGAATTGCTTTCATTTTTGCACATGTTATTGTATACAACAATGGCTCCGTCGGGTACTAGAATCAATTAATTATAATAATAATTTCTTTGTATTTTCACCGATTTTCAACGAAAAAAATCGCGATTTTTTAACACTTTATTTTACAAGTCCACCATTTTGTTATGTATTTTTTAAAATGTGTATGTCTAGTACGGGACGAAGTCGCAAGTATACAGAGCAAGAATCAATTAAATTTTTTTATTTCAGATGACCAAGTGGCGTAATCACCTGCGCCACCCACCTACCTCCACTTAAAAGTGTCTATTTCAGTTTCAATAAACTATTATAAAATTGCATAAAATTAAGTAAAAACATTGTTTTCAAGTACCTTACGATATCATTAAACACATCTATGAAAATTGAAATGATTGTATTTTATTTTGTTATAAAAAAAAATCCTGAAATAAGCTTTCGAAACGGGCCAGAACACGAGACAATATCCTTAAACCTACCCAGCAATTGATACGTGACGTCACTGATATCAATTAATTTTAGACAAAAAAACATTTGAAAATAAATAATCAACGTACGTCTATTATTTTATATTTTGTATATTCAATAGTATAAAATTACGTCGATCAATCGAATCCAGTAATTCGTTACAACGTCGGTTATTTTGATTTCCCCGCCAATTTATTTTTTGCTAAAAAAAAAAACAAAGTTCGGTAACAGATAAATTTCGTTTGAAAGACTTCCATCGTTGTTTAAATAATTGTATTAAATTATTCGTACAATAACAACTGTCTAGTGTTTATCAAAGTTTTACGTGTTATTAGTTTTTTTTTAAATATTTGTATTATTAAAAAAATCCTATCTAAGAGCATAGCGATAGGATTCAGTTGTACATTGAGAAGCCATCGAGTGAGAGGGAAGCGTGAAGGGCGGGAATTTCAAACGAATAAGAACATACTGCCGCAAGTAAATAAAAAAGAGAGAAGGAGGGAGGTAATAGCGTATTCCAAAGTGAGGTTTAATTATTTTTCATAGCCTACAGGAATATCGATAGAAAATTGAAATTGAAAGTGAAATCAATAATAAATGTTTGCCTTCCATTATCCTAGGAAGATGATATTAACTGCATTATCAATATTGATACTTTAATGTCTACAGTCCGTTGTAACAATCTTGATTGCTCAACCAATAACAAATATACGAATTATATTTCAGCGATTATAACCAGCATCCCTTTAATATCTATAAACATCTCTCTATTAATAATATACAGGCATACGATATGTGTGCAATAATAAATAAATTAATTAATTGTCATTAAATAATTTCTGATATCAATTATTGTAAGTATACACATAAACGTTTATCGATCAACCGAATGCAAATTTATACGATATTTATCCGCAAATAAACTTGATCATTATTCACTTTAAGGAGGGGGTATTCTAGTCTAGAGGCATGAATTTCAGGTAATTTTTGAAGTATCGTAAAAAAAAGGCAATTAATATTTGTACTATCCATTTTTTTTATTAGTTATTTATTAAAATTACAAGAATACAGAAAAAAATAAAAAAATAAAAAAAGTTAAAAATTTCAAAAATTAGCAGCTGATGAAGTGGGGGGTCTCAAAAAATTGGCACGTGACCATACCCACGATTTCAACCCTCCTAGCAATCTGAAACCAAAAAAAAAAGATTAATAATCTCGAATAATGTCGCAATGTCTGGTCTACGGAAAAGTTGGAAAAAAAATTTTTCACGAAATGGCGACTGCCTGAAAAAAAAAAACATTTTTGTACCACTTTTTTTGACTGTTTCGAATTTTTTTAAAATAGTAAAAATTGAAATTTGGGGATGGGGATAGTTCCAGACATAGACAAGTCTATAAAGAAGACTCTCTAAAAATTTCAGGTAAATCGGTCTAGTAGAACCTGAGAAATCGTGGGTATCATTTTGAAAAAGACAGTTTCGAGAAAAACGCGTTTAAAGTTTCGCGTAAAGTTGTTCGCAGTCTAAGTCATGAAATGATATTTTAGACTTACATTTATTCAATCTGCCATTCCTGCTTGATACATCGGACCTTCCTCGACTTCGAAAATACTATTTTCCGCGTTTCTCTCTTTATATCCAGCAGTTCTGGCCTCCTTTGATGCGTTGGATGCTCGTATCTCGGAACGGTCAATCCGGGCGTTGTCTCGTTTCACAGCAAATGAATGAGCTTCCAGGCCAATTTTGATTCCCATAAGCTCCATCATTTTTAAAATAGGACTGAAGCCTTCATTAAAAATACAAACAGCAATAAATGTCGCTATCTCAATTATCTGAGGTCCGGAATGAATATGTTTTGGAGCGAAAGTCCAAATCAAAGAGTTTAGAGACTCATTATTATTTTGAGTTTCTGAACTTAAACATGGAGTCAATAAAACCTCTGATGATAAACTCTCGTAAATTGGCTTTATAATTTTCAAAACTTGATCACACAGAGGAGGATTTTCGTGGTCAAACTCCTGTAATGTTCCTTCAGATGCAGCTTTTTGCCACTTACACCAACTCTCCGCACCCAGGTGGGCAATACATATGTTGCGGATTTTCATACGTAGAACTGTTATGGTAGTAAGTAGTCCAAACTGCATTTTTCATGTTCTCAACAGAATCAGGGTGCCGGCGAATCGCTAAACCATAATATAAAGACAATTTATTAATGACTTTATCAGTTAATTTGCCTTCACCTTTTCCACCAATGCCTCTATTATCTCTTTTCGCTTTTCGTAGCCTTGCACCCATTCTTTTTTGGACGTGTCCTACGCACTCTTTTTTTTGGACAAATGGGTCACCATCGTAAGGATCCATATCGAGTATACCCTTGAATGTCTTAGTGTCACCATCTCCAATATATTTTACATATTTCACTCTGTGTTTTTCACCCGATCTACAGAACATTTCGACAATAGCATCAACTTCCATTTTGCCTGCACTTCCTTTATGGTTTATTGTACAAAATTCTTCATGATCTTCATACCAATCGTTATACGCAGAAATATCAGAATTTGTTTACATTTCCAACATTACAGCCTTGACAGAAACTGAATTTGACAACAGTATCGACAACCTTCTTGCAATTTTTTACTACAAGTGTAGTTACTCCAAATAGAGAATCAAAACCTCATTTGTTCCATGTCCCATCGCCAGAAAAAGTAAAATCCATTGGACAAGCATTAGGATCACTAGCTGAAATTAAATCTTTTTCTTCATTTACAGCTTTGGAAATAATGAGGTTATAAACTGTAGATGCGGCCAAATGTATGTTTTTGACACAACCGTCGTATGTACCGATTGCTAATCCTTGACAAATATCCATCATACTACAGAAGATATTTATTCCTTCCCTGCCAACTCCCAAAAGCCGCATAGCAAATATAATTCTTCGGTTTACTTCAAAGGATTCGTCGACGAATGGACATGATGGTATATATTGTATTGTATTATATATATTGTAATGCAATTTTAAAACCTACTCCGCGATAAGACGTTCGTGAAAATTTCATCTCTTTCTTGCATGTAGTATACAAAACTAAAGAAGAAATCGATGAAAAAACCGAGAAAAACTCCAAAACACAGTAGCCCTAATTATTTTCAATGATCACCTCTTCATTATTTGATTTACTCAATTTTGCTGCTGATGCAGTCGTAAAACTGGTGTCTTCCTGTGCCGTGAAATCGCCTTTTTTTTGTCGATCTGGACGCGTAATCCTTTGCGCTGAGGATTTTTGATCCATTTTATTTTAAAAAAATATTTCACAATATTTTTATTTCACTCACAGCACACACGTCCACGTGGTTTGGAGGTTAGAATTCAACTGTTAGCAGCTGGATATAAGTAAACACTAAATATAAAAGATACAAGTCACCT
Organism: Hartigia nigra; assembly: GCA_031001745.1. Taxonomy (NCBI): domain Eukaryota; kingdom Metazoa; phylum Arthropoda; class Insecta; order Hymenoptera; family Cephidae; genus Hartigia; species Hartigia nigra. The sequence goes on from JARPRG010000289.1 coordinate 3,573,845, forward strand.
TGGGTTCTTGTATTACAATATATATATACATATATATATATATATATATATATATATATATATATATGTATATAAAGTAACAAAATGTTTTATTGAGAAATATTGATTCTGTTAGACTGAG
>JARPRG010000289.1:3581689-3596252 GCA_031001745.1 Hartigia nigra
GGATTTAGGTCCTTGCCATCTTCTTGGTCGGTAGTTTCTCAAAGGCCGTCGATAGGTGGTTCGCAACGTGCGAGATACGGTAGCGGTGCAAAAAAAAGAAAAAGAAACAAAAGCCAAAAGACGGAAAAGTATAAGAGTGCTGGACGATAGGCGGAAAATAGATAGAAATTACGAAATGCGGGATTTAGGGTGGTCTTTGGAATTTCGGGGGACTGACGTTTGGAGCATGACGGCACGAAAAGTGCATCTTCCCTACTCCTACTCGCGTTTGTCACTGAATTAACAAAATTCACGTCACAATATATATATTTGTTTGTTTGAAATAACTTTTGCTAAACAAAAATTATTCAAGCGTTCTTTACCTACTTTCCCTTAAAGAAAGAAGATGGGCCGCTTCTTTCTTACCTCTTTAATTGTTATCATTCTTATAGTTAAAGGTATCACCTCGCAGCTCGACAGTCACCGACTTATCGTTTCAACGTATATAATCCCGATAACGCGAATTCATCCTAAAGTCCTTAACGTCCTACCAGAGATCTAAAAGGACGCCAAATAAACTGTTCAAAGATAAGTTTTCCCGAATCTTTTTGCTTCTTCCACGACGGTTCGCAATAAATAACAACGCAGCATTAACAACAGAGAGAGGCCTCAAGTCCTCTACGCCGACAATATCAGAATTTAATTACGTCGGCCGTCCTTAATCGTATCTCCGATAACCGATATAAATTCAGATAGTATTAAAAAAAAAAAAAAAAAAGAAACCAGAGCTTAAGCACCCGACAACATTGTATTCAAGGATCAACGCGCTGATTCGACGAACGTAAATTCGTGTCAATGATCGTTAAATAACGTTAAAGCAAATCCAGGCGCGAGACTGGCATTAATTAACATTGTTGTAATTTAATAACTGTTTTTCGTTAACTTTTTCTAAACTGCTTTCATTTTGCTTTTCTTACTCCGTGCGTCCCACGCCTTCAGAAGACACTCCGAGTGCTAACGATTACGGGGCCACGTTCTATCCACCTCATACGACTCAATAGAAACTCACCATAATTATAATAAATAATTAATACTATACTAATTCGTCGTGACTCTCGTCTAGAGTCACGTGCTTTTTTTTGCTTGGTACAGCATTCTGCAATTTCCGAAAGGAATTATACCTAAGTGTCTTGCGCTGTTCTCGCGACTCTCTTCTCATGCGCTCTTCTAAACCTATTCAAGTCGAACTTCAATCGTCCCATGTTGGGAAGTTATCTTGAGCCACAAAGAGCACTTTCTCCGTTGGCTGACTCTGCTGACCTCCGTATTGACCGGATGACGGTGCCTTACTTTCGGTACTGCTTGGATGGTGATTGGGCGTCCCGCCAAAATTCGTACTGCCGAACACAGGCTGACCAAATGCATCCAGCTGCTGACCTTCGTAGATGCTGTGCTCCTGGACGGGATACGAGACGTGACCTTTCGAATGCTCAGTGACCGTCAATTCGATATTTCCAGCCACGTTTGCGTTTCCGCATTCGACGTTGTCACTAGGGCTTTTTTCCGCAAGACTACTGTGCTTTATGCCGTAATAGAAGTACATGATGAATCCTATTTTTTTTTAAATAAATAATGGGATTGTTATTATTATTGTGTGGAATTCAATATTTTTTTGAGACTAAGGAATTTCAGGGTATCACTTACCAAGGGTCATCCAGACTGTGAACCTGACCAGGGTTAAAATATGCAACTTGAAGATTAGATAAATGTTCACGGTTACGGCTATCGCCGGTACGAACGGAAGTCCTGGTGTCATGAACATTATGGTGTTTCTGAAATGTTTATTTTTTTTTACTTAAGGATACTTTAGAGCTCTTTTGTCTCACTCTTACCTGTTCTGTGGCTTCCTGCTTATAGCCAGCAAGACACCGATTATGGCGAAGAGAAATAAGAAAAGGAGTATCGTTGTGAAGGTTCCCATATTGCCTGGTCATATTGAAGAAATAGACATTTATTAAAATTTTTTTACAGATATCTGCAACTTCAACACTGTTTCAATGTCCTCGAATAATCCTTACCCATTCCACAGACGATGATCAGATCGAAGATCAATATCAATAAATACAATATGCCAACCATCTTCATGACGTATCGGCCGGAAGCTTCGGTAGCTGGACCCCGATCGACCCAAGGAAAAATAGCAGGACACAAGTACTGTGCTGCCTAAAATAACACAGAGGTACGAATTCGTAAAAAATCATTAGAATCTCCTAACGGACTAATACGAAAAGGAGAACAAAAAAAATGGTCGATCGAAACCCACCTGCAGTCTTCTCTGCAAATAATTCAAGGGAGGTCCAATAATTGGCGTATTGCCAGGATACTGATGAGTACTGCCGCAACTAGATGCGGCTGCCGCAGCGTGAACGCTTCCGTAAAATTTATTCTCCGTCCTGTCACTAACCAGGTACTGATCATCCTTGCCTAGACCAACGTCATCCTCCTCACCACCGTAAGTATCATCCGAGTCCGGGGATGAACTGTTGCATCTCCTGACACGCCTTACCTATGATCCCAATATTAATAAATACCAATAAAAACGTATGAAATTCATCCAGGACGACACCGCGGAGACTTCAAGAATCAAAAAGACCCGGAAGTTCCTATGATTCCTCACCATTATACGCTGACCATTGTTACTGGCAGTTAATTCAGACTGAGAAGTCTGAACGGTATTCAAAGCTGTTGTTAGCTGATCCGGTCTCAATTCTTTGCCATAGCTGACTTGTCCGTTACTCTGAGTCTCCTTCGTCGGCGAGCGACAAGGCGTTCTTAGACTCTGTGGAAGTAGCTCCACCAAGTTGGTCGAATGGGGCTGGTACCGCAGGATTAAGACACAGGTGGAGACCAGGGTATAGGCCAGCAAGGTACCTGAATAAAAATATACCTTATTAGTAAATATAATAATATACATGGTGTCTCATAATTATAATTATTATTTTTTTTTACCAATAGACATCATCTCCACGAGGACTTCCAGTTGAATAAGAAGCGCCGCGACGGCTGCACACATGCCGGAAGTGAACGTGGCCAGTGCCGGAGTTCCGGTCGTTGGCCACACCTGACTCAGAGTCCTGAGACCGAGGATTGCGTTGATGTTATAATGGAGTACGGATGATATTGTTCAGCGTCTATCTTTAACGTCTTACCGGAATATCAGACCATCCTGAGCCATCGCGTAGACTATCCTGGGCATTGGGAACATACTGCCGAACATGGAGACTGTCAAACCAGCCAGTGCGCCTACGGCCACGATATACTTGCACTTCTGTGCGCCAACCTGACCAAACATTTCCACCAGTGCAGAGTTCTGGTTGACATCTTCGTAAGGTACTGAATAAAGAATAGAGAATAAATTGTCATTCATAAATATCAGTTCTAAGCTCAGGGGATCGATTCTAGTACTTCTTGTTTTTTTTATGTACTGTACGCAGCCGATACCCTCAATTAATTGTAAATCGATATATTTATACAAATAGTACAACGTATATAACACAGTACTCGATATATTACACATAGCCATTTTGCCTGCTACATATAGATATACAATTTGATCAATACTAGAAACAAGTCCACGTACCGTTATCAAGTATCAAAAAAAAAAGTATGTTCAAAAGCAATTTGAAAAATGAAGAATAAATACAGCATTTTTATATAAGCAGTATAGACTTCTGGCAAATAATTCTTTCTTATCAGTAAATACTTATTGTATCGAGTAAGACATTTTCATATCGAGAAACTTATACTCGTGCGAATTTCCCTTTATAGCAATGCGTCAAGAGCTAAACGATTTTTCGCGAGAGTAAAAAGAAGCGAAAAGGAAAAGAAAAAAATTGTTAAACACCATCACGCTTTCCGCCTTACTCTCTATCTATATATTCGAATCGTTCCCGCCGCTATACGAATAACTAGCACAGTTTCTTATGACCGAGATTAACATACCGATTAACGTCAGCATCATGCTGCTCGTGACGTAAGCCACCAGGATGATGATCAACGAGGACACTATAGCTAAAGGAATGCTCCTCTTCGGATTGGTCGCCTCTTCTCCAGTCGTAGCGATAATATCGAAACCAATGAAGGCGTAGAAGCACGTGGCGGCTCCTGTGAAGACCTGAAATTTCAGAAGAGTTAACAAAAAATATAAAGCAACAGTAAAATTAGTTTAACGGTCGTTGAGACACAAAGAAAAAAAGATAACATAATAAAATAAACAGTCAGACGCATGACTAGGATACTAATAGTCTGGTTGTTGAATTAACGGAGTCCTACTAAAGGCAGACTAATGTTTGTCTGTGATTTGGTCATCCCTTCCGCACAAGGGATCCTCTGTTTTACGGCCTGCTACAAGGGTAAATGGTACCCGGAGGCACTGGTAAAGCAGAAATTGTTGAAATTTGTCGGAACGTCCTTAGTGGTATATATACACACAGGACTATATGCAGGGTTATTCACTGCAAAAGCACTAGCTAAAGTTGGAAGCGAACGGACGAATTTCGTTAATCTAGACAGTGTAACCTCGTTAAGCAAATAAAATAATGTGAAGCTCATGACGTAAACTTTTTTTTTCATTACACTGCTTTGATTGATGGAATTACCCATTCGCTGTTTACGTCAGCTGGTGAGTTTATCGTAAATAACTCAGAATAAAATATATTGTGGTATATATATATATATATATATATATATATATATATATATATATTTAAATGGGTGAAGACATCGTTGTAGAGTCAAACATGGCGGCCTTAAACTAGTATTGTGGCACTCCTGGGAATATCATATGCCTTTGGTATAATGCGTGACATTCGTAGGGCTAAAGAATCAGCTTTTTTTAGTCAGGGCGTCAAATCCAGGTACAGAAACCCTGAGCTTATTTGAACGTGACAGTTAATCATTTCCTAGTGAAAAATAGCTTTGGAATTTATATATTATAGTTCGCACGTGACGGGAGACACCATGAAATTCCTTGGAAATTTCAAGGTCGTGAAGCGACAGAGAAATGTTATTGGATTTGTATTTACTAACTGAGGTTTATTTTGAGTAAATGAAATGTATATATTTTTGAATTTCCCCCAGTTTCGTTTAACCGTCTCGATGGTAGATACCGAGCGAAAATGTTTCTGCAGGGTGTTGATATACATATATATAGCTAACAGATATCTCGAAAAAGATTTCACACAATGAAACCATTTGTTACAATGGAACGACGTCGATGGGTTAGAACGTGGAGGGTAAAATTGAACTGGAAGCATCTATCGAAATTTGGAAAACTGCCCCAGTCGAGAAACGAGCTTGGCGAAAGAAACTGAAAATTAAATATTCGTTGGGCGTAAGAAGGTTGCGTGGGATTCGCGACGAAGTGGAGTGAGGAGGAAGAGAGGGAGAGGAACCATCGCGCCGTGAATTTTAAAGATGATGGCAGCAGACTTTTCCTCCGCTCTCTCATTTTCCACTTTTATTTCGCCTTTCGTCGAGCAGCCAATTGCCATAACGCCAAATCGACGTCTCTTTACAATTTGCTGTATCGAAAGGTCAGACGTAATATATTTTTTAGAATCCATAAAAAAAGAAAAAAATTTTTTTTTCTAATAAAATAACATTGACTAAACTTAAATAGGATTATTGAATTATTTACGAATTACCGCTTTGACATTCCGACTAGTCGTAGAGAACGCTATCATGGAGTCTTAACGCTTAATTAAAGTCAAACTTCTTACTTCGTTCAGGTTTACTACGTAAACGAGAGAAAGTTCAGTAAACAGATAGCGCCACTAGTGGCATTGCTAAACAAACGATAAAACAGCATTTCTCTCGTAATAACACCTTCCTGAAATTTATTTTTGATCACTGAAGAAAAACAAGTATAATACATAAATCCCAATGACAGGTATGAAACTTTTTTTAATATCATCCTCGCACATAAATCCTCCTGTTTCTCCAAGGTGGTCACCGTAAATTTATTTCCAACCTTTTCTCCTTAATTCCTGGTATCGATCGTCCGACACCGACTGCCATCTCCCTCAGCCATGTTCGTATGGGGCTCGCTTCTGGAAAGAACTCTTTTTCCTTCTTCTTTCACTAACACTGCCCCCGCACCACTCTTTTCATTTAACCCCCGCCACTGCTTGTTTCTCCTTTCGTATTCCTCGTTCATTTTAGAACGTAACCAATCTCGCGCAACAAGTTTGCCATTGTTTCAGAAGCCAGAAAATATTTCGACCGGTCCCGCCTATTTCCAGCTGGCAGACATATTCCAGTTGAAAGCAACCAGCAATGTCATCTACGACCGAGTATCTATTGTCCTTAGGGATTTAGAAAAGCAGCCGTAAAAAAGAAAATCAGACACGCCTCTGCCCTTTCTCCAACAGAGCTCAGTATTTCTACAATCTCTTTCTGTTTTTGCTCCCAGCACATCCCGGTTGTCCAATTTTGCGATATCTTTCCTTTTTTACGTTTACCTATTTCCCCCCAATTCCATTCGTTTTCTTAGATTCTTCAAATAACCACCAGATATTGTTCACCTGTACCACTATATAGATCATTATCAATTTCCATACATATTCTTCAACCCAGGTACCCTTATCTAAGAAGTTGGCACCTCCAACGTTGCCAAGGGTAACGAGCTAACGCAGTTATCAAGATGATAGATAATTGGAAGAGAGGTCTTTAGTACACCTGGAGCACTACTAAGGACGTATGAGGAATACTCAACAGATACTCATTCCCTCAGGAGTGTTAACTCAAGATAAAATAAAGTTATGAATTCCAACTAGCTCCTGTCTTGAGGTACCTAATGCCTGGAGTAAATATACATATACATATATATCTATATATACATACACACATTCCATTGTATAACGTAAACTATAAGCGAAGTGACCTCCTAAGTGAACTTACCCCACTCCATCCAAAAGGTAGGAAACCCTTGTGCTCGGCCCAATTGTTCGTGTCGACGTAGAACATACCGGCGGCCATCACGAAGACCCACACCGCCAGGTTAACTGCGTTTAGCACGTTGTTAAAGACCAACGACTTCTTCACGCCGGCGGCCATCAGGAGCATCATTAGTACCGTGATAACAAACGCTAGGAAATCTGGTGGTCGACCTGGAACAATAAAGGTGTCATCCACATAGGTTATTCCCAACGTCTCGTTGGATCAGATATTACTTTATGAATTAAGACGAAGGTAAAAGTCATCGCTTCTTAAAATTCTTATACCCATCCTTTAATTATGGGTAGGTTCACGTAATCTTACGTGTCTATGGTCACGGTGCTCTGGATTAGATCTGGAAGAGATAACGTGTCAGGAAGACATTCTGGATAAGCTAACACTTTCGTTTCCGGTTTATCGTAGGATAATACTTGTAACCGTGTGGCAGGTTGAGGAACCTTGAGATGATATCGCACGGTACCACGTTTTCTTCTGTATGTATGAAGCTTTATGACGACAAGATATATTCTCTGGTTGAGATTTTATATATTTTTGTCATTCGTAGAAAAGTGCCATAGGCCGCTATCGAGAGGGTGACGAGGGATCCGAAGGATCAAATAAGTGACTTTTGACCCTGGAGTTATCGTCAGGATGAGACCTGGAACGTCTTTGTAGCTCGTTAATGTTACCTGAGAAAATTCGAAGTTTTTGAAGTAAAACTTCTTATTTTCATTCAAAAGCGTAAACAACGCTGTGATTTTCTCAATCGTGGATGTGCTCTTCGTTTAGAATGAATTTAAGGATTTCGTGTTCATTTCGACTCGCACGTACGCTTTTTACTGGTGACCGTCTTCTTCGTGCGAAATGAAATCCTACTTTTCGCGTGAAAATTAAAGTACCTGGGAATTTAATAACTCGTCTCGCGGGTCTGTATAATTCTGTTTATACAGCCTCGTAATTTTTATCAAAATATTTTTTTTACGGGAACCACATTAGTCCTACCGCGTATTCTTGGAACGTAGATATGGAGTGACAGGAGAGAAATAAAAATAATTCTTTTGTGCGGCACGCGAAATGAAGGAATAATAATGGGGGCTGAAAGAAAATAGCTGTCAGAGCCTAAATGTGAGAGACAGAAAGAGAGGAAATAAAAGGGAGAGAAATCTTGTTGAGCAAACTTGAGTATTAACTAATCAAAGGAAATGAAACCGAGCGTATTTGGGAAGCTGTACGTGTCAGCAGTGAGGTAAAAAGCCGAGAACATTTGCGCAACCCCAATTTCGTCGTGACGGTCCGCTAATGCTGAGTCATTTCCGTTACGTGTGTCGCTAAAAAGGTGACAGAAAGTCAAGATAAAACAAAATTCCAAATGGTCAACCGAGGGTTGACAGAAGGAATTATTAAATAACAAAAGCCGACGAGAAAATAGCCTGGGATTACGAAAACTGAATAACACAAACAGTAATTCGATTAAACAAGAGCAAATTAATATTTAAAAAAAAATTATTTTTCGATCTGCAAATTATCGAATAATAATTGAATAATATTTCAATTGCTCGAAACACTAAAAAATCATACAGATATTGCCGTTATACTTGCTTTAAATTCCTTTCAGAAATACATTTAGAAAATGAAAAAAAAAGGACTTAAAGAAGACAATATTAATTTATTTAGCCACAGTATTACTCACTCCCTTATCAAAGACCTAAACTTCTAAAGTCTATATCCAAAGTTCCTACCTGAATTCTAATGTACGACCCATCGACCTAGCGACCCCACATAAGGTATATATTCATGGTACATGAGAGAAGAAACAAATGGCTGCTTTGCACGAAGCCCCATCTAGCAAGGAAGAGGTACCAGCTGAGGAACACGTAAGCGCCAGCATAATTATATAGAAAATGCAAGTGTTCATACACCGTATAAATATATCACAGCAACCCAGTATAGTAACTAAAAAAAAAAGAAAAATATAACAAGCATCAATTACATAATTCAAATTCAATGTAGCTGGCATAGATAGAAATTACATGTTCAGGTCGTTGAAGCTTCGGCTTAGAAAAGCTGTTAGCAGGTAGGCAGGTTAAAGTGTCAGAGTATGCTTGGTTCGCAATCAGATTGGATCGATGAGGTCCACAGGTGCCAGAGCTAGACTCATCCGCGCAAGCGTCCCCCTTGCCTCTCATCCTACAATCCGCGCCCAGCACGGATCGCCTAACCCGACCTAACCTCAATTCACTTGGTTCTACCCTTTGGAAGTCCCTACCCTTCGTAGCAGACGCAGTGCCGGCCATCTCCATCCCTACTACTGCCATGTGAACAAACTAGGCGTACCATTCTCGAGCACCTTCCCCTGGGCTCTGTACAATTTTCCGGTGGAGCCAACGAGCAGCCAACTGACGATCGCGTAGTAAACAACTGTCAGAAACCAACCTCTCTGGGGACGATGAAGGTTGTAGATGGTTTAAATAAATTTAATTATTTTCACCGAAAATGTCAACTGTCAGGATTTCTCTTCATGTACTTTAATGCATATGCACTATATCTATGTATACATCGTCAATGTACGTACATACGTTAACGTAACCTAACCAAAGTTAACAGGACACCAAAAAAAGTTTCACCCGATACACATGGCAGCGACCAAAGTCGACTACATTAACTGGAATACACAATGGCAACTGACGTAGCTGTTGGTACGTACACTTAACAAAGATTCAAACACCCATTTGATTCGCTGGTCGAAACACGCTTGAGTTCACCTCGTCGCTCACGGAGGCCAAGTACTGACCGACGAGGATTCATAGAGGTCGATGAGATTGAAACTATAGGATGACCCTTGTTAATTTCTTTTAGCTTTATGGCTCTTGAATGGACGTTCCCATTTCTTTCTTTCTTTCTTTTTTTTAGATACAAAGATCTATTTTTTAAATTTCGTAAGGGTTGCTAGTTCTGACCTTCGTATTTCCCGCCATTCTTGCTTGTGCGAACACGCGTTGCTATGAGCAAGGAGTATACACATATCATTATGGGAGATACGAAACTCCATTTCAAATATATATCATACGAAATATGCTAGCAAAGCTTCTTCTCTAAGTTGATCGATGTTGTCAGTCTGTGGCAAAGATAGCGGAGAAAAAGGAAACGTCTAAACGAAAAGATATACGTTGTAAATTCAAGTCGCCTTCTTCGAATTGATTGAATCTTTTTTTTTACGAAGTACTTTGCAAGATTGATAATAAATCGTCATTTTTTTTCTTCTCTATTTTTGTCCAGTAAGTGCTCAAACACAGAATTTCGTGAAGTCATACCTATAGAAAAAACGCAAGACAGTATGTAATCAAGCGAATTCTAGGAATTTAGTATCGAACTGACATAAAATATCAGTCAAGATACCATTTATATCTTGATGACCTTTAACGTCAACAATCATTCGCAACCTAAACCTAAAAGTATCCATAAAAAAGGCGGATTTTTTTAGCTTACCCAAAAAAAACGAAATCCTATCGGTACCTACATTCAAGTGGACAGTAGGGTGTCAAAAAGGGATCCGACTGTCCTATTCATAGGAACCACTCCTACTTCATTCTTCACAAAAAAAAGACGGAGGGAAAAAAAGTCATTTTCAGAATTTCTGTCGGACTCATTGTTATGTCCCAAAGCGGATGATTTCAAAACCAAATTCTTATCGGCACATCGCACTTAGCGATTGCCTTATCTAAAGTGCTGAGTAGCAGGCCATGCGCTCGCATATAATACTCGCGCGAGGCACGAATTAAGACTTTCTTCGCAGTCATCAATACTGCAGTGCATTGTCCCCTAAAATGGAGCCAACGTACGTGCAGTATTTAGAACTGATCGGCACTATTTTACCAACCTTTGCACCCAACGAAACTCCCTCAAGAGTCTCCGTTGAAATCATCAGGTCTTGCTTCGTTCCTCGACGGGTAGTGTTTTACGCTTCTCCGAATCTAGGCAAGGGTCAGGGAATTCACTGTGGTGACTTTTCCTTCCAATCTATCGCGAGTGGAACGGAAGACGACAGAGTGCAACTAAAAGAACTCACAATCAGTGGTACAAGGAACTCTCACTCTGTACGGGCCAGTGTCGGTTTATTACCAACTAACCTGACCTACTGTAAATACAACTAATCAGTGCTACAATAAAAATTCGGCCTAAAAATCTTATATATATATATATATATATATTGTAACGACACTTTTCGTGAGTGCGTTGACAAATAATTGGCACCCTGAAAATAATAATAATTAAAGAAAGTATTAAGTTTTTGGACGCCAGGTAAAGTTAAGGCTGTACCGCCTAAACGTATCCGAAAGATTACCCTGGCCGGCTCTTCGATGGGTTTGGGGTCATGAATCCAGGAAACAAAGAACGGAACTGAAAGATTCTAAATACTGGGGGAGGTTTACAGAAGCTACGAAAAATCGATACATTAGTAAATTTTACGGAACTACAATCCACAGATGGACCCGATTTATTTAAATATAAAAAGAAGAGTGAAGCTGACAAAAATTATACAATGAATGACAGTAAATTGTAGAATGCCAGATCGAGATGTTCGTGATCGCAACTGTACAAAAAGATGTTTGACAAAAACAATACACGTTCTCGCAGGAACAACGCAAAATACTAAACGATAAACTAAACGATAACGATACGGTACGATATTGACTCACGCACCCGTGTGCTAGGGAGACGATTCCGCGAGGCGTGGACTGAACGGATTGACCCAAAGATCGAAATGAAATAGAAGAAAAGAAATACAGAGACCGAACCTCTGTTTGCCACCGTATTTGCAATCCTCTGATCCGCAGCGATCGGGAGAGCGTAGGATGCCGCGTAAAAGTACGAAGAACAGAAGAGATCGGTGAATCCCGTAATTCAGAAAAAGGAAGGAATAGCCAATTTACACCCTGAACGTTACTCACCGTCGTCCAGTTGCTCGTAATATCCTCCGGAACACACTGTCCTGGATATTAGATCCTCTAGCGGGTTAATCTATAATAAAGGTTAGAAACAACCAAACGGTACGACAAAACGTCTAGCCCCTGGCTAGGCTACGCCGTGAGTGACGCTATGCAAAACGAAAATCGTGAAGCTTCCCGAGAGGCTCGCTGTAATACAACCCTCTGGCCCAATCAGATCCGCGGTTATATCACCTTCGGCCAAGCGCTCGCGATCTTCATTTGTTTCGCCGATCCTGATCTCGCTGATCCTGGCATCTTCTTTGGTTGTGGTGGATGCAGCTGTATTTCCGGGAGGCGGGAATCTCATCCACCTTCAACTCCCTCGATGGACGACTCCGTGCCATCACTGCAACCCCCGATGCCCTTGGAATCGTGAAGACGCTCGCCGCTTCTTCCGGCATAGTTCAGTCGCTAGGGTGTGCGCTTCGATCTTGTAGCTGCTTAGTCGCAGCGGTCTGTCAGGCCCGTAGTCGGCTCTCTCGGGGCCCCGTAGTAATCAAATTTTCTTGCTATCCTTTCGGATCCGCTAAAGACGCTCCAAAACAAAAGAAAAATATTGCCACGAGGGAAATCAATACAAATTTAAAAATAAAATCAGTCCCACGCCACGCGAAACGATCGATAACCTATCGGGCCTCACGACGCAATCCAAATTTGCCCATCTTGTGACGTGCATCAAAATGCTACGTCACAATATATATATATATGTCGTCTCACTCCTCATTCGTCCGGAACACCCTTCCAGCAGGAAACAGGTGTGCCTAGTGCTTCAATGCTGTCCTAAATCTAGATTTTCCATCTCGCCCTCACAGCTTCTCTGCTTCGGGCATAACATTATATATAATTTTTGTCAACAACATATCTCGACTGACCGTAATCATTCTGATGACAAAAATCCTAGAAAAAAACAAAGGCTCAGTCGCCCACGTGAAATCTCATCAATAAAAGACAAACACTTTGCACACCCTGTATTTACATATATTCTACACCGCCACTATAAGCATAATAAATATTCTGTAAAAATATCCATGAGGCAACTTACCGAAAATGGTACCGACGCTGTTGGATATCGCATCGGACACGGCGCCATTCGCCAAAGCATTCACACAGGCGCTCAGGGCGCAAGCACACGCACTCGTACCTATAAGGTACTCCAGCACCATGTTCCATCCAATAATGAATGCTATTAATTCGCCTACCGTCACGTAACTGTACATGTACGCACTGCCGGTCGTGTGAGGCACTCTGACACCAAACTCGGCATAACACGCCCCTGAAATAAATAGACAAAAAACAAGGGATGATAGTGGTACTAGATAGTCGTTTCTATTCTATTCATTATCCTTATAATTTAATGATTACGACTTGGGAGTACACTCCCCAACTTTCCTCACGCCCACCCTCTCTGTTTGCAGGGTCATGAACATAACCCCGTGTAATAAACGAATAATCAGGTATAGATAGGATCTTGGCGACAAGGCCTGGATTGGATAATTAATCGTTAACGATGGGGGGGGGGGGAGGGGGAAGTGAGAGGAGAGGTCAATAAAAATGACCTAAAGACACTACTAGTCATTTTGAAGTATATTTTTTTCCCAATTTTTTTAAGGGAAGATTGTGTCTTTTTGATTTTAGAAGTTGGTCAGAATTTGTAATGGCGAAGGGGATTAGTGTATATCCGATAAAATTTTTGAAGTTCAAAATATTTTTCATGGCAGAAGTGAAATGAAAAGGGAAATCTTTTAGGGGAAGTAGATGAGAAAGCGTGGAACGTAAAGTGAATGTATAACCGTGAGTCAGTGACTACTAGCTATTAGCAGGTAACTATGCGGATGCGTATACGGATTGTACATTCTTTGGATGTAGGCCCTGTTGATATATCTTCCTCCTGGGAATTTCTGAGAGCAAAAAAGAATTTCAGCAAGTAAGAGATACCCACCACGGGTGGAGAGGAGAGAAAGGCTTCCTATAAACATAAAAAAGATACTGGCGCGTCTCAAGCTGATCTTGATGTCGTCATAAACAAGGCGTAGGAAGACACCAAAGCGCTCCCTTCGAACGAGGGTGGCGTCATGTTTAAAGTTTCAGGATTAGCTAAGGAAATATCAAGATGGTGAGGGCGGGGGGTGGAGGCTATGAAGAAAAACAATAGTAGGGTGAAGGCACCAGTAATTGAACAGTCACCAGTAAATGAACAGATCTACTGTTTTTATGGATAATAGCATGTAGACGCATATTTTGATACCCTTTTTTCGTGGAATTTATACATCAATATCACAGGTAAACATCAAGTTCGTCCGACAACAGTGATTCGCGCGTGATGTGCCGTCGTCAGGTGATTGCATAGGACGCGGATTGGTATCAAACGAAATAGTAAGAATGGCTGATTGCACTAGTTACTGTCAGGATATATAATTAGTTAAGAAGTGTCTATTAAAAAACAATATTCAGTACCACTTCATCTGGTCCAGGCAGAAGAACATGAATCTCATTCTATACCGAGTTGTCTAGACGATCGTGTGGTAGAAGATAATTCGATGGAAAAAGAAAACAAGTCAGTCAGAACGAGGGGTGCTAAGAGAAAGAAGACTGCTGTAAAG
>JARPRG010000289.1:3603920-3657925 GCA_031001745.1 Hartigia nigra
TATTGTTTATCAGTATAAGGTTATTCAGGTAAGCCAAGTTTCATATTGGCGATCTGTATTATTCACGATGTATACGTCACAATATATATATATGAAGCTGGTATAATTAGAGCAATGACGATACTCATTAGTCGCTTATTCGCGGTGAGAAAATTATTGAAAAGGAAAGAGGAAACCGGCTGCTGACAGTTGATCGTGTCTTCTCCGTTCGCAGGAAATTGGAAAATACGAATTAGCCGAGACACACTCAGCTCGTTTAATTTACTCGTGATAACGGTGCATTTCCCTTATCTTGAGAAAGGAGGAAAGTGCCAATTCATTCGCTTCGACTGTTCGAAGTAGAGCGAGGATACAGCATCGGGCAACGACAAACCGATTCGTCACTTAAGGCAGACTAGTATACCTATACGTATCCTTAGCACGAAATTGCGAAAAGTTTCTGCAAATTGGTTGCCATAAAATTTATTACGTAATACAAGTTTATTAACGGTTCACTTGGCAGTAATCCCACGTGGAATAAAGTACAACGGATTTGTGACTTTGCGCAGTCTATGTGCATGACGTAGGTATAAAAATATATATAACTGTATTGCATGTGTATACATACAATAAAGTCTTAACGAGCAGTTTGCAATGTTCCACAATTACATTCCACTCCCGGTGACTCTGTGTAATACATACTGAATTGAGGTAACGGGTATCCAAAAGATATATGCTCTGAAAATATTTATCGAACAAAGTAGAGATTCCTTGGTGGTTATGCGTATAAATAAACATTGATACGCTGCTTTTTAACCGAAGATCGCCCGTAGAAAACTTAATTTATTCATCCACGAGATAATACATTGCTTATTCAATGACGTCATTCGTAATCACCTTATATTCCAAGATACGTATTACGGAACCCGTGACGTCATGGAATAATCGTAAAAGTTTCACGGAACAAACATCCGAAAGTATTTGTACGTTGGTTGGGATAAAAGATAAAAAGCATAAAACACAGGGAAAAAGAGGGAAAGTCATCACGCAGAAACATAAGCCTCCATTTTATCAGATCTTTTTGTAAGACAGATAATACAAAGAAGAAAACACAAAATAAATAATTTCATACAAGTAAATCAACGTTGAATTTCCTGTAGGAAATTAATAACGTTTATAGTAACGTTAAACAATTTTCTCGCAACATGCAAGTGAAAAGATCGCGTATTCTCGAAAAATAAATGAGAAAAATAATCTTTATATTGCATCTGAAAATGATATCCATGCCACGTATACTACACGAAACAAAAAAGAATAAGATCGTTGACGTTATTTCTAAAAGAACTTTTCACTCGCTCACGGCATAAACGGCCAAGGATTCTATCGACGACGACAACGGAGTTCACCATGATAACGAAAAATAACTAAGACGAATTTTATACGTTTCCCATACCTTTTTCACGATTGCACAAAAGGCACAGACTGCTTCGTAAAGAACAAGTTACATGTAAATCACATTAAAAATTAAGGATAATATTCAAGAGTCAAAATAGCATTACATTCGTACCCAAATATACAGAGTGTATCAGCTAAGATGCACGTTTGCGATTTGCGACGAAACGGTGCACAATTTCGAAAATCTGATGTACGAACCGATGTCTGCGTGTTCTTGGGAGTAGCTTTTGTACTCCCAGGTACTACGGCGAGGAACTCCTGGAGTACAAAAGATACTCCCAGGAACACGCAGACATCGTAGGCTACGGCATTGCAACGTCTTTTAGGCACCTTGTAGGCGTTTGTGTCTGATTGAACGCGTACCTCAAAACAATTGCGAATCGCACGTACGGCATGAAGCTGCTGCACCAAGCTAAGGCGTTCCGTCATTATCGGGAATCGGTCAAAAAATACCTAAATTTCAGACACAAATATCTCCCTGATTATGAATGCTCTCCCTACGTATTTTTTTTAACTGCATTATTTTTTCCTGCTCTACAACTTTTGCATTTAACTTTTTCCGATAGCACTCGAAATGGCGAAAATATTTTCTTTATTTTCCGAACGGAAGTTGAAAGAAAAATAATATTATGCCCATTCGATGCGCAATCAAAAAATAATCAATGGTTCTTACATCAAATTTTCGAAATTGTGCACCGTTTCGTCGCAAATCGCAATCGTGCATCTTAGCTGATACACTCTTTATATATTAAATATTGAAATAGCAATGATAGTTCTGTCATTGCGTCATAAGTGCGTAATGTATACATATAGAATATGTACACCAACAACTATTTACGTATGCATAAATATAAATAGACATACCATATAGTCAATATTAATACTTCGCATTATATTCTTCAAACACGCTTAACAGTTCTCTGATAATTATTTAAGAATCAAAATCGAAATAGTTTCCTGTTAGCGACACAGGATAATTTGTATAGCGTAGTAATTAATATAATCCTGGTATGCAGCGTTCGCGTAGTTACCAGGACGTTACCTGTTCACTGGAATATTTAATCGTAAAGCCAACCTAACCTATAAACTGATACAGCCAGGTTATCGCAAGCGACGGTCTGGTGAACTGTCGAAAAAGTGAGTGTGTATTCAGGCAGATAAATAACACGTAGAAATGTTATATAAAAATTAGTGGCATGCGTACAGAGAACTTTTAAATATCTGATAGGTATATAAATTATGTGTTTCTTTATGTACTGACTTTCAGTGTTCGAGGATAACAACAAGGATATGCAACAGGCAACGAGGAATATCATTCATGGCTGATTTTTCTAAGGTAATTTTAACGTGTTTATCACTGACTTCACAGAGTGAGATTCACTGCGCATCCTACTGTAATGCCAGAGCTTGAATGTCCTTTTTTAACGTACAGCGAATAGCAGCGGACGATAAAGGTAAGGATGACAAGAGACTGGTAAAGAATAGAGCAATCGTTGTATATAGCCTGAAGGCTTTTATCTTTGAAAAGAAAGTAAAGGAAAGATGAAGGGAAAAAGAGATATTTTTTTGGATGTGTACTCTGTGTCCATTACGTGTACCTACTTACTTTTGGCTGTGTATAATTGTCTTTCTATCTCTGTTACTGGCTCTTCTTTTATCTTTATTCTTTATGATATTTCTCTTCTCACTCCTGTATCGTGCTCTTTTCTCTTCAGCTCCTCGGCGATACCCACGCCCGCCATTGCTCTGTAACGTCGCCTCCCTGTTGCTACAGCGCGAATATTCGCAGCCAAGACTTTTCGCCCGCCGCCATTTGCCGGATAGCGAGGACCATCGCCTAACCACGATTGTTGACTCTCTGGAGTCGGCTCGATGAACCCACTTTAATAAAGCGACATTTTCAACGGCCAGCGACTTTCGAAGTGTTTTAGGATTCTAACCTCCCAGCGCTCTGTACTATTGTCCCGGGTCATTGCGTGCATATGTATGTCCAATAGATTTTTATAGGTTAGCTCAGGCTTTATTCCGTTCGTGCGGTAGAAATATTTTATATAGAAGGGACAGACGATTTTTTAAATTCGTTTAGTAGTCAGTCACGTATTTTACTTAAATGTTGGAAATTGTATCTGCGTCAGGCAAAATGGCTGGTTTCTAATGTTTACTGAACGTGTGGAATATCTCGCATAATATCGCGTGACGCTTATCACGTTTTGCGAACCATGGAAAATTGAATAGAGAGTTTGCTCCGGATGGTTTTTTTTATTTTAAACTTTTATCTTTTTTTATAAGTCCTTCTCACTTTATTGACGCTTGCTTCCGGTGCACGTGTAACAGGCTAATTCGCAGTAAAGCTGTGGACGACGATACGCGATTTTTTTTTCAAATCGCCAGATAAAACCTACTGTTGAATATAGGTTTAATGCCGGGGAATCGAATGTGCGATATCGCGAAAAAAAAAGTTTTTATTTAACGTTATTTCCTAATAAATTCCAGGAGCACTTGCGTAATCTAAATTTTATTACAGATTTAAAAAAATTGTCAATATTTTTAAAATACGACTTTCGGAGACCGCGAAATAAAGATTTCACAAGCATTTTTTTAAAAATACTTTTCTTGTAAAATACCATTTTTTTCTCTCCTTAGGAATATCAGGCGCCACGACGCCCACAGGTGTTCTTTTTTTTAATTTCTCGCACGATCGTCGTATTGCGCACAGTGACGTAGAATTTAAGTATACAAATTTGTATTATCTTTTTGTCAACGAAGCATTTATCGACTATATCGTTCAACAGTGCTACGCCCCATGAGCATAGACTCGGTCGAGGAAAAAACAGGAAAACTAAATTAAAAATTCATAAATGGAGTATCAGAGGAAAGTATTTAGTTTGTCCGCAATTCGCGGGATTCAGGTTAACGTTCTTCAATTCAGTTCCAGGACTCGAGAAACAAAAGCCGCACACACAAACAGCTTTCCAGCCCTCTTTTTTCTCTCTCCAACTATCGAACCAACCCGAAGTCCTCCTGCTATCTCTCATCAAGTTGCAGTAGACCATATTCTCACGTAAATGCACTACTATTACCACCAACTTTATCTTTCTTGCCAATTAACAGTAAACGACGAAATTGAACGAATTCAGACAGTCCAAGAATAGTTAAATTCCAGAAAAAAAAAGATAGCTACATAAATTTCTAAAAGTCTTTCCACCAGTTCCCTTACGACTCTGTATACATTGCAAGAGAAATCACACATACGGATGTCAGTCAAAAGCCAAAAATATGAAAAATGATGTAAAATTTCAATCCCTTCCTCGCACCCCCAAAATCTCATAATTAACATCCAATCGTGGTTTTATAATTATTTTGCAATTTACGACGAACCAAAATTACTATATGTATGCGATGTTTCAAGTCTCCAAGAGAAATGGCTACCTAAAAAGTCAACATTCCCTTTCTCGTTGAGGAAATTCCAGAACACGTTAGTCAACAGGGAGTATCCATGACGGCAAGAACACCCTCTCCAGACTCCAGTCTCTCCGAGTATGATAAATCTAATAATTCCCAGGAACTCATTAGCATATCAGATATATGTACAAGGGGTTGTTTTAGCAACATTACGAAATATTGAGGTGCGGCGTAACCTTGGTGAGATTTCGCATCCTTGTAGTGCTTAAATAACTAGGATTCGACATAACTGATCTCTTATAGAGAAGGGATATGAAGTTCGCTGCAAAGGAGTAAATAAGGCAGGGGATGGGGGGGGGGGGTGCAATGTAACCTCTACAGAAAAAAAGGATACAATTTTATACCAAAATTTCTTTCACATTTCGTCGCAACGATTTTTATGTAACTTGATGCCATACAATTTTGGAACATTATTATATTTATTTTCAAACTTACTTTCGTTTTTTTTTTAACGCCACACCCTGTTTTTTCAACGTTTCACTAGACATATACGAAGGGTACATTCCGATATTTGTTGAAAGCGTGGGAGCATGGTTGTGTCTCACTCTACTATATACAGATAAACAGGGAGACAACGATACTCGTAGTACTGACAGTGAATTTCGAAACGTACGCGAAGTTACGGCTCAATAAAAAAAAAAAGAGGAAAAGACTCGTACAGACGTCAACCTCGCATCGCTCCGAATGTCACATGCGAACAGGGTTGTCGCACGCGGCCATGAAAACGGAATTGAATTAACGAGCGAAACTCGATCGATCTAAACGTATTAAACGGACGTTTCTAAGTTTCTTTTAGTGCGATTTTTTTTCGCGAATCATACTAAACGCTATTGACAAACGGCGCGAAAGTATCACGTATCAAAATTTGTCTTAATATATACCTCAAACATTATAAACATCTTCATTTTGAATTAGTTGCGAAACAATTAATTCGAACAACAAATTTTACAATCACAAAATTCCTATCAGTCAAAACGTGTCGATAAGAACTGCAGCCACAATCGATTTTAGCTAACAACTCGGGGCGCACAGTATAACAATAAGAACCACACCAGGAAATTTGTATACATATATATACCCACCAATATCATTTAAATACAAAGAATCGTTAGCAAAACTCTACACCCTTAATAGCTGCCAGTTCAACAAGTATCAAACAGTCCTACAGACGATTTAACCTCCATCCTTGTTGCTTTCGTGCGTTGGCGCTTATATTTACCTAGGACGCTCTACATATATACCTCTGTGTCTCTAGGTAGGCAAAAGAGAGGACGTGCAAGTGAAAATTCCATTACGATAAGAGAAGCGAATCGATCGTTGTCCGCTTAAACTGCTATGAATTCATGGAGAATTTCAATTTGAACAACGTTCAACTTTAGGTTGACCGACACCCCCCCCCCCCCCCCCCTCTTCCTTCCGCGGCACGGAATACGAGAATCAGAATCAGTGAAGAAAAAAAAAAAAAAGAACAAGTCAAATATGTACCGAACTACTTATAAGTGGCTGCCACATATAATATATTATATATATCATCTTATGCTAGTGAAAACAGTATTGTAATAGCAGACAAATCCAAGGACAAATGCACTCGACCTAATACAAAGACATGACGAATCTGCATCATTTCGTCGTAGTCGAGGACGCGTTCAGGAAGGCTCGTGTTAACGAGGTCATCCGTCGGGAAGAAATGGCCGAGTATATAATTACATAACAAGGAAAATTTCGCAGTGACACGTAAAGAGGATTAAGTGGAAGAAATGTCAATTGTCACACGGCACATACATGGACGGAATAATCGTATTGCTGGTAAGTGACACATAACCTCTTTGTATCTTACGGGGATACACGGGAATAGATGTTTTATTCGAGTATTTTTAACGTACAGCCTGTGACAGAAAACATTGGAGATATTTATTGGACGTTATAAGGACAAAAGCGTCTAATAGATGAGATACGTACGTATTAATATTAGGAACAGTGTCTGTTGCCAATATGTATAACAATAGATGATAAAAGTAACAAGAAGAAAGATAAGACACAAGAGACAAGAAAGGTATCCACAAGTACCATGCGAGCATGTCAAGATGGCCAATGATAAACTCGTGCATGAATAAAGATTAAATCGCAAATAGCCCAATAAGACTCACCCTGGTTTCTCCTCGCGTTCTCTCTTACTCCTTTGTTCTCGCGTTCTCCCTGCTCTCCTCCACGGCACGCCGTCACGAGGATCACTATTTATTTTTTTTTTAAAGTCCGCTGTCAACCACTTCGTATGACGTCACTCGGTCATCGGTTACACGCAAGTATCTTCCATCCGTAATGACAAGTAGTAGCAGCCGAGTACATTAAGAAAATTTATCAAAGAGTCAATTTATATACTTCCTTCGATATCTTTCTCTGTTTTTCTCATTCACGTTCTCCTCTATGATCTCACTGTTATCTGTTTCTCTTATTCACTTTTTTTTCTTATTTGTTTGTCTCTGTCTTTTCTTTCACACTATTCAGCCTAATCTTCCTTTCTTTTGCGTTCCTCTCATTCAGACACACATACACTCTCTCCCTCTCTCGACTATCTTTCTCTCTCTCTCTTCCTCTTCCTCTTCAACTAGAGTAAAATGATATGTATCCTTCGGTGCACGTAAGGGCTCGCGCGGTAGAGTTTTTTTTCTCAAGGCTATCTCCTATATTATTATTATTTTACTCCTCGACCGCGGGAGATCCAAGGTGTACGTACTTTCCTAAACTAATGGAATTTCGGGCTCGATACGCTCGGTGCCTCAAGTCACATTTTAGTGCGACACGGTGGCGGTGCGCCGTGGCTCCACAGTCCCTTTCTTCTTATCCGAGCTTTCCACCCCTAGGCTACCCTACTCTGCCCTACCCAGTCCCCTACCCTGGCTTCCCAGTGAGAGTCACCCCCCCTCCCCCCACCACTTTGGCTGCTAGCACGCTCCCTCTGGCTTCGACGTTACCACCACCCCTATCGAGCTTACCTACCCCCCACCAAGAACCCTCGAGGACTCTCCTATTGACGTGCCACCCTCACTGCTACCCTCTGGCGCCCACGCCGTACACCCCCACTCGCATCTCACGCGAGGAATACTACCCCAGACAATCCCTCTGCTAACGCTGGAGGACCAGCAATACCGTCTCCATCATCCTTTGTCGTTTATCGTCTCGTGCCAGCGCTCTCTCTCACTCTCTCCCACTGAACCTTTTGTCAGTGACTCTCTGACGTAACGCAAACGTTACGTCATACCGAAACATACCGTACGCCGGCGCTGCAATGATCACATTGCCCACCCTTCTTGTATGGAAATGTATGTATGTGTATAGCGGACACGCTATGGAGGAATACTTGGACCTACGTTATTACTCAGGGTTGATGGGAAATGGGAAAAACGATGGAGAGATACTGTTTTTCCGCAATGGGTTTTGCAGTGAGCGATGGATATTAAATTTCAGGTTTCGGGTGTGCGGTGAAATATTCGATAAACATTGATAAATGTATTACCTGTATATTATTCTATATGAAATTTTGAAGGGAGCAGGGAGGATATGATAGCATTGTTTTTAGATTACTAGAGGCATTTTTATATTTCGTAAATTTGTGTATCTGATGCGAATACGGAATTTGAACTTTTATGGAAACTTTGTCGATGAGAATGAAATCGCTTTTTTCGGCAGTAGCGAGTATTAAAGTTGACGGAAGATAAATAGACAAAACACCTTCTTAGGGCTTCTTACGAACGACCGTAGATAAAATTGACTGAAATACCAACGTTACGAATCCACCGAAAGATGGTAAGTACCGACTACAAAACAAATTAACAATGAGCAGTGAAATTACGTATGCAAATGTTAACAGTGAAATTGGGATATGCAATAAAGATGATTTTCTTTTCAATATTTATTTTAATTAGATTCTCATAACAACGCTTATGCACATCAGACGCCATTTAATGTTTTTTTATAACAATTACAGATTTTTTATACTCTTTAATATACAATGGTAGGTCCGGGGTTAGCATCCGTTCATTCGAATTATACGATCGGAGTACAAGTTTTCTTTGTTAATAACCGTCCATAATCACGAACACGCTGCTACGTTCTCAACTAAGATTCATATCTATCGATACATTACCAGCAAAGCACTTTGTGTCATCCTTATGCAGTCTCTTTCGGACTTCAAAGGCTTCGACATTGAAAAAAAGGGCTGAAGGAATCGATAAAATCGCGTTTGAAGAATTTGAATCCCGACCGTAAAACATAGTTAGTGAGATGACTTAAGTGCCAATATCAATAGTTCCTAAGCACGCACAAAACAGTCAACCATCCGGGTTGACCGAATAGACATTTTATACAAGATGCAACTTTGGCTTGTTCGTACTTGTTCGTACTCGTTCGTAGTCCGTTTCTTTCACTTTTCTTCATTCAATGCCTGAATGAATTCTTCTAGTTTTTCTTGAATCTGCCTAACTCGTTCTAAAGAAGAAAGAATGGAAGAGTTTGAATAACTGATTGATACTATACCTGTACTTGGCTAATGTATAGTGTTCGATGAATTAATTGGCTACTTACTCAATTCTTCCGCTAAAGTGACTCGTCTTCCAGTTAATAATTTCTCCTTTATTTCGTTGTTCTGACTGTAATCTTCTAGGGCCTCCTTGATCTCCTTGTCAAGTCTGCGCGCTTCGCGATTCATGATTTGTTGTCTTAATGCATTAGCTGTAACTTTTATAACCTGTTGGATTCTCCAAAATAGTACAACGTCACTGCAGTCCATCTGTGATATATAGAAATACATATTTATAGTGCTATAATCCATTTAACTGACTTAACAACAATTTCTTTTGAGCTTCAGGTATACCTCGGTGTCGTGACCAGTGTGATAGAGAAAATAACCCTTTCTGCAGTCGTAAGCTCTGGCCAAACTCTGTTGCAAGAAGAATCTTCTATAAACCGGATGCCAAGTTTCTCGAATAAATTCATTATCTACGTCGAATCCATTGCGTTGTATGTTTTTCCTAACTGTCGTTAATTCATCCTGTGTTAACGTTGGCGTGTGTTTCTGTAATGGTAATAATAATTTTTTTTTAGATTGAATTGATGAATGATAATATTACAGAAAGATCATAGACAATTTTTTGCTTCACCTTGTCAGCGTATAGTATTTTGTCAAGTTCATTTTTAACTGCTACTCGCTTTTGTTGTTCTTCTGTCTGATATTGCCAATAGAGCCAACGTTCCGTACGTCCAGGTCCAAGCATATCACGAAGTATTTGCTCAGTACTCTGAAGTTTTTCCTTTACTGAAGTTTCTAAAAAGTGGACTGCCTGATCCCAATCTCTTTTGTCATTGATACTACGATCCTCCAGAGTATTCAATTGGATGACACGTAGCATCTCTGAAGCCTAAAGTTATGTGATGCATTGTTTTTATTTCCCTTAATCATTAAGAGCAGTACTTGTGCAAATTGTTTAGTATTTCAATACCTTCTCTTCCCAAGTGTGTCGCTTCATGGCTTCATTGACTACAGCAGTTTTCAAGTTATCGAAGATATCATCGTGATCAGAGTTGAGCTTAGCACGATTTATGAACTGTTGAAATTCATGTTGCAAGCTTTCCCATCCGCTCTCTACGCTTTTGGATGGTAACTGTTGCTCAGCCCATTGTTTTAGTTTAATGTCGGCAGTTGTGTTGAATGTTCCTACATGAAAGTGGGGTTATATTATATTGTTTTAAAAGTGCAGAAAGAATTTTTCACTTATAATACAAACCTTTATCTCCACTTTGAGCAGCAGGTAAATAGATATTTTCAAAAACATGCATATTGACTTTGTCCCATAATCGTTTCATTAGGACTTCATCCCAGTGTCTCGCTGACACTTGGGAGAGATTAACTATCTCATCTAAGATCTCCCCACGTGCTTTTTCAAAAAGTTCATCCCTGTCTAATTCACGTAACCTAATTAACATAGAATAGTCCATCAATTACTTTGTGACTCATTGCAAGCACAAGATAAAACAAAAATATAATGTTCTTTCAAACCTAGGAAAATTATTCTTCCATTCGGTTTCCAAATTAAATCTAGTAGCCTTGAAAGCATCTGCCTGCTGTTCGACAGTCTCCCTGACCATTTTCCAAAAACATTCAGCCACTGCTAAACTCAAATTTTTAGTAGTTACTTGGCCTGACATAGCCAAACCATCTCTAAAGAAAGAAAATAAAAACATTCATTAATGTCACATAATTATATACATTCAAATAAATACTTCAACGTACTTAAATAACTTTGAATTCCTAAAGAATTTTTCTTCATAATCCTTGATAGCCTGTATACTGTCGTCTTGTCGACCACGGCCAGTGACTACAGCAAAATAACCTAGGGCTTTCATCGGGAATAATTTTCCTGACAATATTTTACGTAATCTATCTGGATTGGCTAAATTTTCTTCAGCCATATCCACCTAAAACCAAAGATTAATTTCCAAAAATTGTAATCAGATAAGTTTCCACGTGAAAACATACTCATCCAGCTTACCTTAGTGAGCACGAATATCGTACGTTTACCAGTTGGATCCATTTGCGATACAAGATCTGTAACATTGCTCCTCTCAGCATCCACAGATCCATCCTGAATGCACAAGATTATAGCATTCGGATTGCTCATATATTGCTGCGTCATATGGCGAATTGCTTCACGAGTATCCTCAGCCATGTCAACAGTGACTGTCTGTTACAAAAAAAAAAAAAAAGAAAATGGAAATTGAAATTTAATAAAATTTCTAAGACTCTTAAGAATCCTAATTAACGTATATTTTTCTTACACTAATGATACCAGGTAGATCCACCAAGACCATACGAGGAAGACCAGGTCCTTTTACTGTCATTGAAATGACATCTTGACTGACTGTCTTCCCATTCTTCACACTGTTCTTCATCCTTAACTCGACCTCTCTTCTCAGGTCTGCCAATTCAGATTCCTTAGTCAAATCAAACTCTCTCGTACTGTCCTTGAACTGTGCTATATGATAAGGACCTTCGCTCAATGTCACTTTGACAGGAGCACGTGTCATCATTTCCCCTCCACCTCTAAGAATGTATCAACACCTTAGAAAGATATATAATACCTTTTAAATTACGTGGGTACGCTGATGAAATACTGTACCTGGGAAATATTCTAGCTTGAGCAATCATCTCCAGTACTGAAGTTTTACCAGAACTTTGATCACCAACTACTACCACTCTTGGTAAATGATCAGCAGTGGAATAAGCACTGTCATAATCATTCAACTCATCCAGAACATCGCTGTACATGTCAATAAGTGATTTCTGAAATAATAAGAGTGCTAGAAACATTAAAAAAATTAAACTGGATTCTGGCACCGAAAGTCCGTTGATTTAATTACTTTGATTTTTCGATTGCTGAGCTTTTGGTTTCCGCGGAGTAACATTTGTTTCCTTAATTCTTTGTTCTCCCTCTCCAAACGTTCCAGCTCTCGTTGATACTTTAGTTGCATTTGCATCACTTCCTCCTGCATGGCATCCAATCTCTGTTGTGAGGATTCTGTGTGGTACAATCGAAGGAGTTTATGTCAGTTTGCATTCCCTTTAGCTTTCATTTATTATTGTTTTTTGTTTTAGGATTTACGTACTAGCTTTTCTGCGTTCATCTTCGAAATTCTCACTGCTCAAGGGTCGTGCAAAGGCTACTGAATTCTTCGATAGCTCACCCTTGGCCTCTAATAAAACATGTAAACACTATTACTATCCATGAATTTTTATGTATTTCATTATTGTAATAAGGAATCAACATGAAAATAGTGCCGGATTGCAATGCTTTGTATTAACGTTCATATACGCAATTATATTTTGTTAAATGACCATAAAAGTATTATTAATATAAAGTTGAAAGTGCAAAACGCATTCCAATTTTTTTTGCAATTCTAAACGAAATTGCAAGGTCTGTCCCATTCAGTATTATATCTTTTTTTTATAATTTGAACTAATTTAAGTTAAATTCATCTCCATTTTAAGGTTTTTTTTTTTTTTTACGTTAACACGTTAAGCGCGGCGTCAACCTAGGAGGACTGACAGTGAACTTTCCGTTTAGACGACGTCGGTCCTTAGAGATTGAGTCGAATACATCGCCAAGTGATCGCCATTGTGTGCCGCCTGAACGGAAAGCAGAGCAAAATCAACTCCGCGCTCAACGTGTTAAATATCATTTTTTGAATTACGCAAAACACTGTTATATATGTATGTACAGAATGCCAAGAATCCAAGTTTCTCTACTGCATGATTAATAACTGCGTTTACATCTGACTAGTGATGTGTAGTTTACAAAAACCGTACAAAATGCTGAATGGACAGACGAATAAATTTAAATTAACCTTTCAATGTCTACACACCTGAGTAAACTTGGTTTGCTATGGCTGTGATCGCTTCAAATATACCTGAACAGAACAGACCAAATCATATATTAATGATAGGATAAAGAATCAGTATACAAAGCATTTCCATACCAAATACAGTGATTTAAAAAGCATATAAAATAAAATTTTAAATCATGCAAGTACAATATGTTATACGATGGTATGAAGTATTCCTCAGGAAAGCAGGACAGGATGTAAAGAAAATTGGCTGTAATTTTCAATATTTAAAATTCATTAACACGGATATAATTTAACATGATTCATTAACAAAACAATGAGTCTTCGCCCAAACAGAAGAGAGTTAAAAATATCAAAGGAATATTAATATCAATATCGAAGGAATCGAAGCAGGATGTTGGGAAATAAAGTTGGCCAGGAATCCAAGGTCCTAGAATTTTCCATAAACTCACGCGTAGGAGAAGTGTCAGTCAGCTGGTCACCCTTACGGTTATCTGCTGCTTTGATGGCATCGTCTAATCTCTGGTCAAACCATAACTTGTACTGTCGATATTTTGCCTCTCCAAGCTCCTTTATACGGGGATCTGTTTGCATTGCGCCATATTTCGTAGCTCACGTTTACTAATGATTATTTAAAACCAATATAATATAAGAGCTTACCAATTTCAATTTTGTTGGATATAGTATTCTTAAAAGTCATCATGGTGCCGCGAAAGTCTTGCCATTGCTGTTCATTTGGGATTAATTCATCCAACCATGACATATCTGGTAGACCATCCTTCCATTGTTCATATTTCTATATAAGTAATATATCATTATGAGTAAATAAAAATAAAATCATTGATATTGTATAATAAATACAGAAGTCAACGATTACCTTTTGTAATGTTACACCTCCACCGACTGCTCCACCCAGTAATAGGTAACGGATTTTTAGTACACCTCTTAGAACCCTGGCAACAACCATGCCATAGCCCCGACTAGGATTTATAAAGTGACGAGGCTGTGGCGATGCCAAAATAGGTCTACATAGTTTAGCATGTCTTCCAGACATTACACTGCGTGAATTGATAATGGTAACTGGACAGTTTGATCTTTTTGATATAAGCAGGATGCTATACCTAAGTGAAAATGAAAAAAATTACATTTGCAACATGAAAACACTCTGTTTCATTCATAAGAAACTGTTTCATAACATTCTATATTCGAATAGATATGATATATATATAGTACTTTATCATTCGATTTTAAAATATATATTTGAAATCGTTCAAATCCTATATAAATTGAAAGATAAATTAAGAAATATAAAGTATCTCTTAAATTTCTACAAAAATACTGGCAAACGTTGTAATACCAGAGTGGCAATTAAAAGAGAGTAACAAAATAAAACTGCTAGCAATGCGGTTAGCGTAACCCGATGATAGTGATGATCTCAAAACTGACAAATAATTATAAATGATAAATTTAAATGCATTAACGAATTGTACCAAAAGTCTTTCAAATGAAACAAGTTATTAAATTACAAGCTTTATTACAATTATTTGAAACGGAGCAAATGCCGGATCACCTTACCCAAACTTTCCACACAAAATTTGCTTCATCTTTCGCACAATTATACACTAATGGCAGCCTATGAAATGTAACAATTAAAAATCCATTAGCTTAATATACATCAGATATATCAAATCACTATTGTAAAACGCTTCCAAAAACCGGGCGCACTTCGAAACTCGAAATATTATTCCATCATTCCGAATGGTTCTGAAGTTGAAGAACACGGACACTCACGGACAGTCTGCTGCAAAATAAACCGCATATCAGTGCATCAGCCAATGCTAAAATAAACTCCTAGATTACAGTCTACATATTCATCGGAAAATTCAGTAATTTTTGGGATACAATTTTGGTAGACCTGAAGGAAAAATCATTTTCCGAGATTCCCACAAGTGAGGTGATGTGCTGGATGGGTGAGATAAATCCATGCGAATGTAATGCAATCTAGCGAAAATTTTTCGAAGCTCTGATACTGTTTTACCGATCGTCTGTGTATTTGAGAAATCAGAAAAATTTTATCAGCCAATACTCATTCATGAGTATTCAAATATTTAACTAAACTAACATGACATATTTCTATACGCTTTTATCAATATTAGATGCGCTGTCAGTCCCAAGATAATCGATTGTATGAATTCTTATCACATGCTTCAAAACAGTTCCTACAGTTCAGATTCGCACGTTCCATAAGTCAATGACGACTGTCGCAGAAGCATTAAAAACATCTTGGAATATATTTTACTATCATATGTTTTATTTCGCAAAAACGGTAGTCTGTCAAAGTTTTTGATGTTTTAAGTGTTCGTCATTTGGGCCTAGTGATCGATAAGGATTTACGACGCATTCATTATACATTAAACATCAGGACCGATATGAGTGAAATCATCCTGTGCCATTACTTCATCGAATTTCAATCAAACTGTACGGAGTAACCTATTCCTTATGGTTGACGTGGTCTGCAACTTTATCTTTTAATGAAATAGGTTACGGACACGCAATTGTCTGGGAACATTAACAAGAAGAATAGTGGTACCTGTCACTAGGAACTATCTGTGACATCATTTGATCTTGAAATAGAGGACTTTGACAAGCATCAAAATAGTTTTTTAAAGAGTTATTGTTACAAAGTTCACAGTATAGTTTGAACATTGCTATTTCATGGTCAAGATGAATAAAAAACCAAATAGTGCGACTGCTAGATTAAAACAGGATTATTTGCGACTTAAAAAAGATCCTGTACCTTATGTTCTTGCCGAGCCAGTTCCTTCTAACATATTAGAATGGTAATTAATCTGATGTTTACTTTTTAATGGAATACATTCTGTTATTACTATTATGTATATTTTATAGGCATTACGTAGTTAAAGGACCAGAGAGCACTCCATACGAAGGTGGATTTTATCATGGTAAACTAGTGTTTCCAGGACAATTTCCATTTCAACCACCCAGTATATACATGATCACGCCAAATGGTCGGTTCCAAGTAAACACCAGACTCTGTCTATCGATTTCCGATTTTCATCCAGATACTTGGAATCCAGCTTGGAGTGTTTCAACAATCCTTACTGGATTGCTCAGTTTCATGGTATACAATGAATAATATTGTACAATATAACAATGCAAAAACAAAGTTATTTAATTGGTATTGTTCTTTTCAGATTGAAAAGAGTCCAACTCTTGGCAGCATCAGCACTACAGACTACGAGAAAAGACAACTAGCAGCCCAGAGTTTGGAATACAATCTTAAGGATAAGTTGTTTTGTGAACTCTTTCCAGAAACTGTTTCGGTAGGTTTTCTTGCGTAATAATTTTATTTAAATATAAAATAATAAAATCGACGTCACTCCAATATCATCTTGTATTCGGTAGGCAATCAAGGCAGAATTGGAGCATCGAAGAGAACTTGAAAAACAGGCAAGGCATCAATCGACAGCATCAGAAGTTTCCTCCTTGATACGAGAACAACTCCAAAGAGATCAGAGTCCCCTTCACAGTGCCCTCACCAACTTAGTTGTGATAATTGGCTTTGCAGCCTTCGCATACACTGTTAAATACGTGTTAAGAAATATCGCTATGGAGTAGATAGAACGAGATAGCATTCGATAATTTTGTACTCTTAAAAGAAGAACAAGAAGGAAGGAAACTTCATCAATCGATTACATGGTTAAACGATGGATAGATCATTACTGATGAATGACTAGATTACTATTAGAACCGATCATTATTCTGTCTATAACCCTGTTTTCGCCATGTACGGTAGTTGCATAGAAATCTCGGATCAGTCATCTTTAAATTTTCGATAGTATACATTAACGTTTATTATTATACTAAATAGATTTTGATATCGAAATGAAAATAGGTTATACGAAAAATTGTCTCGCATCGTAGAAAAAAAAATACTTAATTCTATGTGGTCCGTGGAATTAATTACGATTTGCAATATATTACATGGAAGTAATTTCCAATGCGCAGACTCCATTAACCGTATACTACGAATACGTATGTAAAAATGGATATGATCGATGGATATCATTTGTTTCTGCGAAAAGGTTGCGGCCGAAGGAAAAAAAATCGCAGTGGCTTCCTGTATTATTTTATAAAAAGGAGTAGCTTCCAACATTTCTTTTTTTATAGTAGCGAAATTCTAATTTCGTACACGGCACATGTATACATATACATAAGTGCGTTATGAAATTTCTATTAAGGTGCTTAAAACAAAAGGTCGGATTTATAGTCATCCATATTAAAAATGCCAGATATTGCACGGATATTCCATTTAAAAAAAATAAGTAATATCCGTTAAATTTTCATTTTGAATTTTCTGGTAAATCGTGTGTATATGCGACTGCGGTAAAAGCGAGTATAATAGATTGCTCGTTTCTTTTTTTTTCTTGAAATGATGAATAGTACTTTATTACTATTTAAATATACGAACTCGTAATACATGCAAGTGTAAATAAACGATGGAAAAAAATTCAAATATCAAAACTTATAAAGAGCGCCAGATTTGAAATATGTTGTCGAACAAATATTTCGATATTCTCGTTGTGATTAAAAAAAAGATGAATATTTTTTCATCCTTAGTATCTTCTAGCAAATCTTTTTTCTTCTACTTGGAATCTTGCATTGTATTTTTTAAATATTTAAACCAATAAATAATATCGTTATTGCGTAAACGATCTACTGTTAAGATATTTTTTCCTCTCTCTCTGTTTCATAAATTTCTTCCACTCAGTTTCTCGAATTATAAATAAAATGTAATTTCACATTTTTGATCACACAATGATTTGACATTACATCAATAGTTAATAAGTTTTTATTGTTCCTCGCTGTTCTGCTATTAATTTATTTATACGAAATCGATTCCATAGCAGCCTCCTACGATAATCCCAACAACAAAAAGAAAAACAAATACAAAATGTCAACCGTAAAGAACTGTATTCTGCATACAAACGCATCCAACAACTGTGAAAAAAAACAAGCCTTAATCTCCGAGTAAATTTCTTTTCAATTTAAAAAGTATCTCAAAGACACAATTTCTGGATGTATTTTAGAGCAACCATAAATCGTTTCTCGCCTTGTTAATAGGAAACGTAATAAAATATTTTAGAATTAGCGCACCATGTAAATACAGTGTATGTTATTCGCTATAAGCCTGTGAAATACATTTATTTGCTTAAGAAATAGCAGAATAAACGACACCTCTGCCTGGTGAGCCATATTGAAAACGACCTAATTAAAAAAAATATAAATACATATCAGTAGATACATTGTACCACAAGTCATAATCAACGTATAAATTGATATCAACAAACCAACCACTAACACCCATAGCTTAATACAAAACATAGAACCGATCGGTCCTAGTGAACTTAAGAAGCAACAGTGACTATTCTCGTTGCGGCATTCACGATCCATGATTTACCAAGTCTCCGATAAACCTTAGAATTCCCAGTGAATGCAGCGTTGTCCGCGTGCGTTCGTGAGGAAGGAGGCATCCTGTAAACGGTCAGCATCTACCGTGCTTCAACCAGCATCTCATCCAGAAATAGGTATACCCACCTTGAGAATTTTCCCTCGAACCACTTCCTGAAGTCTGACTGCAGAAGGAATGAAAAAGAGAAAATTAAATCGAACTACAATTTCCTATCTTGATCATTCCAGTCTGACACAGAAAATTATAAAAAAAAGAAAGTATAGAAAGCAAAAAATATTGTAGGTTGGACTCATATTTTTTCTTCTTCGCTGTTCATACATTTAACTTTGAATTTATCACATTGGCAGTGACGTAGGTATATTCTACAGGCAGCATGTGTCACGCAAGAGCGATTCCATTCAGGATCCGTATAATCCGTAAAAACATCCCGCAAAAAAAGCAAACAGCAATTTATCCGACCGCGAAATAACAAGGAAGTGGCGGCAACCGAAATCCTGGAATTATTCAGTATGCCAGTAGGCGGATACTATAAGCTACCCTTCGTGTCCTGAGCACGCCCACGGTATATACATCATCCCCCGTAGAAGGCGCCAGGACATCTCCGTCTCGGGTGAGATCCTGCGCAAATAAGATCCACATGTCTGTAGCAGGATGCTGGGAATCGAATTTACGAGTCGTACCGAATTATTCTCATATTCGACTTATTGCCTTTACTACATCGAAATTTTACTCAACTGTACAAATTAATTACGGCCCTGACATCAAAGACTACCGAGAACATGTACTACTACTATATTTTGCGCGTATAGTGCGTACCGTTTCCTTTGAGTAATTCATAATACGCTCGTTTACCCATAAGTAAGAGAAGTATACATACTGGTCCATGAGTATATCACACTAGAAGTATAGCAATCGCCATACCTTAAACCTCATAACAAGCAAACTTTATTAAGGATATTTCTTTCAAAGGATTTTACTAATTTTCAATCTTGCCGCTTCTCTCTGATAAAGGTACCAATCGTATGGTATACACAGACTCAAGAAATTAAACTGGGTCTCCAATGTCCATACTACCGGAAGTTCCTGTGTATTAAAACGCTATGAGGCAGCCATTGGAATTCTTCATAGAGGCAATTTAAAAAGTCATCAATCCCTGAAATAGTTCAAGGAATCGCTTTACGTCCCGTTTCCTGGCGCGAGATGAGAGGAGTCAGTCAAGCTAGTCGTGGGGATCCTAACCCCCCTTCCAGTTATCCTATACAACCAAGGCACCCTAAACAGTCCCTCTCAGATAATTAACCAAGGGAGAGTACCTCATTACGCTTCTTAATGAGCTGCCGAAGTTGACCCCAAGAAGTCCTTCCTGAATTCCATCAACGATTGGAAATACAAAGATGTAAAAGGCAGCCTCCCACCAGAAAGTTTGTCTCACGCAGAATGAAATCTTATAAGCTGACAAAGCCTATAGTGCTTCTCGTATACTATAGGTGTAGCCTGGAAAAAGAGAAATCGGTCAAAAAAGGAACGTCAGGAAAAAGGGGTGCCAGGGAGAACTGTTGGAAAAAAAAACAAAACCCGGGGGGAAACCCGGTATTCTATTTCGATCTTGCCGGTAAGTGAAACCTCATGCGCGGCGCTAGTCGTCGTAGAGGCACCTATTATCGTGCATGTTTCTGTACATCGGTACTAGTATGGACCAGAGTATGGATCATATGTGAGATACCTTTACTGGCGGCATAACTCAGACTGCTTTACTGTCCCAATAACAGTCACAACCACGCGGATAAATGGCGGAGCCTGTATAACTACGAAATATGATCCATTAGGATCTATGAAGCCAAGTCGCAGCATCCCAACTATATACACGGAACGGACTATTGCTGAGACAACATTTACGTGACAAGAATTACCATAATTTAAGTGATAGGTGACCCTAGATCATATAGGCACGTGCTCTTAATGATCCTTCGATCATTAGATCTTCGAATCAGTGAGAATGAGTGACGAGATGAATCATCAGGTAATATTTTATCTGTATCAGTATTATATTGGTGCAAGCTATAGGTACCTATCTATTAAGAATTATCTCAGGACTGTAACACTCAAATCATACTTATCGTTCATTCTCACGATAGAAAGAGACACGATCTCTAATTGGAAGGATTATTTTGTGCTATCTTTAGTTTTGGGGAAACTTTCTCGGATTTCGTGGTCCACCGCAAGATATCATACTGCTCTCCCCATTGCTACCGGAGACTGTTTTACGAGTCGGAACTGTCAGACTTCTTCTCGACTACCTTGCGCTTCTCTTAATGTTACCGTATAGTATACTGGAGAAAGATTCAGATGACGGTTCTTAAGAGGCACAACATTTGAATTGTCCTTGATGATTTTTATTTATCTCTTCAATCTTTTCTGGTCGTCCCGTGTTATTTCTGTATTCTCTTGAACTATATACCTTTTTTTTCAATTATTTACTTTATAATGGACTGTATGCAGCTTGGCATCGTTGTTATTAGTTTCTATCATTTCACATTGCTTATCATAGTCTTTACCACGCGCATTGCTTGATTCTTATATATATATATATGATTCTTATATATATATAATATATATATATATATATATATACAAGTTAAAGAGAAAAAGTCATAACGCGTGCCGACGAGCTATTAACGATTATTGCGTCTGGCAGTGCAACTACTGACGATCGCAAAAAATTCCGTACGACACGTAAAGTCTGTCTACACGAATGCGAATGTATTTATTTACCTTCTTTTTTTAAAGCGAGTATTTATATTTCTGAAGTCTTGAAATTCAGCGCTACAAGTTTGCCAAACTTATAAACGTATACAATTATAAAATAAACAGTTTTCTAATATCAATAATTTTCCATGCACGTGCAGTAAGATTTTACTAAATGGTCGCCAATACAACATTCGCCAAAAGAAATGACTGGTTAATACAAACAGAAGACGAAATTACCATTGTTGCGCCTGTACCACCCAGATGGGGGAAAGGGACTACGCTGATTGGCTGCCAAGGAACTCAATGACGTTGTTCTGACCAATGACGTTGCTCGTGGGCGTTCACGTCTTGCGCTTCCTTGCAATAATATTTGCACTGGCCCGGCTAATCCATTAGGCCGGCGTGATTGCAAGGCGCTTGGTAAATTATTTATCGAGAACCTTGCGCCCGCCGAACGATACCAGGAGGTTGGATCTTTTGCCAGGTTTAATGATTTATCACGTGAGAAGAAATATTCATGCATTCCCTGCCATCATAGAGATGCGCATTGACGCGGTACGCTTAATAAGGATGACGTCAGTAGTCCCCCACTACTACGAACCAATAGGACACAGGACATACACAGAGGTAACGGGATAATCGAATATGATAAAATTATTAGGATTCAATAAACCATTCTATTAATTTGATGAAAATTTTTATTTCAATAGCGACGAACCAGATATAAAAATACTGTACAATATATAAACGTATATATCAGTCACCTTAATACAAAGACAACGTAGCAACATGCTCTATGCGAAATGCACGATGGCAATATCGGCGGAATGAATACACCTAATTTGGACTAAGGCTTAAAACTAGATACTTGTCTTACAATCAAATTTATGTACAATTACGTATAACCGTTAAAGTAAGCGGTGCGCATCAATAGCGTTGATTATATACAGCCTGATTCAAAAATTGACAGCGGCAGATCGTAGATAGACCAAAATAAAAAAACCAATAGGATACTCTTGAGTGAAAAAAAAAATATATATATATATATAAATCGAGAGATCTTTTTTTTCATTCTAATACACATGGACGATCTGCTCGTTGTTTCGTAATGTAATAAATTATTGCATTAGCCGGCCCACCGATGTGCACCACAAAAGTCGTACTCTTATAATACTATACGTGATATATGTAATAATATTACAACGTTGCGAAATATACATTGATATATAACTGTATGTACAAGTCTCGAGACACTGATAAATTCTGGTAGCAAAATATACATATCATAGCCGGAACATCCGGTTTTTAACGTGTAGTCAAATAATATTAATTGTCAAGTCTTATATAGGTAGAGTAAGTATATGTACAGTTGATCTTTGGTGTTTTAGCTGTATGAGCCAAGGCACGTATAAGGCACTTGAACTATTGTTATAATTACAGATTTAAATTTGCCGCCTTTTTTAAATTAACTTAAGACTAGGGGACAGAACGTTAGACCACATCCTTGTATAAGCGTCAGCGCTAGAACGCCGAAACTTGATTGGTGGACTATGACGAATTTTGTCCCATCATCTTGTATTCACCAATCGGAGTAATGCGGTCGAACAATGGCGCATGTATAAAGATTCTGCATTATGGCCGGTTTCTTTACACCTTCCGATAGCTATCCTTCGGATAAAGATATCCGATCACTAGGGAAATATCTTGCGGATAAAGTTATTGGGAATTTATCCGAAGGTGAAGAAACCGACCATTAGATGGCATAACCATCCTTTGTGCTTCCAGCGCCAATCGATATATCTAATTCATTAATAAATTTTCGATCGATCTAATGAAAAGCTGCTATTACTGGATTAATTAATAGCGTAGTAGATGACGTAAAATTACGGGGAAAAAATCACAAGAGCCTCGTAATTAGGAAAATACAAAATAAATATGTCGTATACTGGGATTATCTTTCTACGGGTAATACTAGGTCGTTCATTTTGAGAATTCACTGAATTTCACAATTTTTGTTTTTAAATTTCTGTACAGTAAGACCATTAGTCGTTCCGTAATACTTTTCTATTTTTTATCTTCTTTTGATTCCTAGACAATACTAATATGACAGAAAAATATTATTTAGACTAAAGATCATAAGACTTCTTTTTAAATTGGCCTGAGTGTCCGTTTACCAACTCGGAAGGTTGTCTAGGCCCCCACGA
The DNA here is from genome assembly GCA_031001745.1 of Hartigia nigra. Lineage (NCBI taxonomy): Eukaryota > Metazoa > Arthropoda > Insecta > Hymenoptera > Cephidae > Hartigia > Hartigia nigra. The sequence continues at coordinate 3,627,660 of JARPRG010000289.1, forward strand.
AGTAACGCAGCTGTCACGTTTCTTTTCTGATATTTTTCTTTTTTACCAGAGCCGCGGATGCATGCGCTTTATATCTATAGGGTGTTCAAGAAGTATGCTAGCCGATTGCGTATCCAACATGTAGACAAATGCCAGTCCATTCGTTACATGGTCTTTGGCGGGATTACAAATACCAGAAGAAAGAGAGAGACAGACAAAACTCGTCCAAGATCCAAGGAGAGCGTGACAGAGTGAAAAAAGGGGGTCAGAGATCAAGACGAAAAATGGAAAATAACGACAAAAAAAATTTCAAAAAAAGGTACACAACCAGTCTTACTTTGAGTCCGTCGAGTCCAGCACATGCAAGACGGCGCAAAGCAAAAGGGGGATCGTATTAAGTTTGTTTTTATAGCACCGCGACGCCTCGAGACGTCTTCTAGTAGGTTCAGGGGGTTAGAGAGGTTACGACGTCAACTCGAATATCTCCCCTAATTGAATCCAAAAAGATTTATGATATCTATTAGTTAAGGTTCTGCGTAAAGAGAAGAAAATGAAAGAAGGGAAAAAAAAGAAAAATCAAAAAAGATCAAGCATGAATTCACATACTATAAATTCCAGAGTGAAATAAACGAGTTAATCAAAAGACATCAAAAGCAGGAAGAGATGCGCAGTCTCGCTGCGCAATAGGGTCACTATTTCCGGTTATACACAAAGTCAGAGCCGTTAAGCATCGAATATATCCACATATATACTTCAAACTTTCCCGCTTCTTTTTCCCTCCTTTTTTTCTTTCCTCTCTCTCTCTCTCTCACTCCACCTTCTATCCTTCTTATTCTCTCCCCGTCAGATTCATCGCGGTAATAAAGTTGAGTCGTGGCCCTAACGCGGCGTGTCTTCGTTAAGCGAGTCAAACGCGTCTCTAGAGTTTGCTTTGGCTGGTTTAAAATAACTAACTCCATTCGAAATATTCACACGGTCGTGTACGCAGGGCCGTAAGCATACAAAATGGGGAGGAGGGAAGATATACCGCGGGTATGCATATCGACGCCAGGCGTCGATCTCACAACCGGCTAGAAGTCATCTCTCGCAGCAACAAGCACAACACAGAAACTGTAGAGTAAAAGAGGGCCGAAATAAGGAGGTGATACTTTACCACTCCTATACGCTATGGATCAGTGGAAGTGCGTCTTTTCTATACTGGGCAAAGGCTGCTGTCATCTTGGAGGAGAAAAAAATAATATCGTGCCCGAGCGTCGGGACGGGTAGTGATGGGCGCCAAAATGCTCGTTAACTTTTTACGTTGTTTTCCTTACGGATCCCCTTAGCTGATGGGGCCCCCCACGGGTCCCCCTTGCAAGAATTCTGTAAGGCGACTATCGCCATCTTGAAAAATTCATCCGTATATATCTCATACGTATTATATTAATATATAAAATATCTCGTCGATTCGCTTGTATCAGATTCGCAATTATACAAAACGAAATGTGACACGTCTGTTAGGGAAGTGGACTGCCATAAATCTTAATACAGGTAACAGGACTGCTCGGACACTAAAAGGGGCGCACTTAGAAAATTTGAATAGTAATCGCTTTTTCTCAATGTTTTTAGGTATATATATATATATATATATAACTATATATATAACTATATATATATATATATACTACTATATATATATAACTATATATATATATATATATATAGTTACCAGTTAAGGGGAATCCCAGAGTTGTTAACTACTAAGCAAGGCCGAAGAGAGCTTTTGGTCGTTCTCAAGTGGCGACAGTAAAAGTTTTGCTGTATATACATTCTATAAGGGACCATCGATAACCACCGGATATTTAATTCCTATGCCTATTTTTAATTCTTCGCTCTGTATAAATGCTGCTTTAAACGACACCGAGCAACAGACGGATCACTAATAAGCAGATTTATGAATGCCGGTTATTCGCGTTTTGCGCAAATCTTCACGCTAGCAAAACACGTCAAATTACGAAGATCTATATCTTGGGGTTGGTCGAGTGCGAAGTAGTCGCCGGCGCGACTTAATAGACCTCCGCGGAAACATAAATTATTAGTTTATTCGAAAGGGGCGGACGGCTGAGGCGAAAGATAGATACTGGGTGTCGTTGAAATTCAAGGGGGAGGATGACTTATAGTATCGTTTAAGATGAAATTTTGAAAAATTTTACGATAGACACGAAATTGAAAATGCTTCGACGAGTTTGATCGATAAGAATTTCACATTAATAAAAATATTAAGATTATAACGGATCGATTCAATGGTGAGCGTATGAAAATTTCGTGAAAAATTTGTATGCAAACAATACGACACTTATCGTTAAAGGTCATTTCGAAATTTTCGTACCAGCGAAAACAAGAAATTTTACTGATAGTGTGTCGCTATTCTCATATACATATACGCGTAATAAAATTATAAAATTATACACATATATATATTGTCCTCCATCTTGATACGAACCGATTTATCTTCCATACGAATTACCTTTGCTGTTTAAAAAACAAAAAGGAATTACTTAGAGATTCGAGTTCCAATCGCCCTCCATTCGCCATACGCTGAACGCGTATGATAATTTCTCATGCGCCATATAGCTGCAGGACGAAGAGGTGATCTCACGTGCAGCCAGCACAGCGCTTCTCGGGCTGCGTTCGCCTGAAAAAAATAAAAGAAAACGGGTTTACATTAAAATTCGTAAAATTGCAGAAACACTAAGAAAATACCACTGTCTATAATATATTGCAAGAAGCGCAAGAGGAATGTGTAAGAATCGACGATATTTCTGTGCCTGATAGAAAAGGATGAAAACGACGGTCAACAAGGATCTAGAATGAAGGGGAAAAAAGAAAACAAGCAAATGACAGTAGAGTCTGACGATGACGGAGGTGAACGTGAAAGGAAACGAAGGAGGAGCGGAGGAGTACCTCTTTGGTAGAGATTGGACCAATGGGACTCTTTCTTGGACAGTTAGCGCACCGATGTCGTTAGTCACGTGGAGTTATGCTCCTGTGACCGTTGACGTTGGCGCCTTGGCTCTTGTACCGCGTCAACGGTCGACTGAGATATACTGGGGATGATTTAAATGAGACGCCTCTGCTTATAAAGCGACTATTACTCCAAGGTACGAGGAGACACCTTTTGCTAACACTTAAAAAGTTTACAAGACAATCCGATGGTCTGCCGTCCCCACGAAAATGGATACTTGTAAGAAAATTGGTGGTACAGATAAATTCGATTAGCTTTAGGAACAGTTGACAAAAGGAAAGAGATAAGAATACCCAGTTGAAGAATAAACGACTAGTAAATATAACAATCTCTTATGTATATGAAGGTATACACATATTTTTGTTATAATGGATATATGTTTTTAGGTGTGTATATACATATGGGTAAAGTGGAATGGCCAGCTCTATCGTCGAGTCCTCGTCGTGCAGGCTCGGCCGTGTCCCCTTAAATTACGAGAATCCAGTACGGGGGTCTGTTTAATTACTTTTACACGATAAACAAACGTTCCTCGTGTAAATATAATGTCTCCCGTATAGTCGAGCCTGACGACGGAGATATCGTCAAAAATTTATGATAAAAACTCTATAACACTCAGTTAATATTTTTTTGTCTGCTTACCGTTTGTGTCTTCAGTACCATCGGTGTTTTCCATGTTGCAGTGCAGCACTTGATACAGGAAGTCGATATACCTCGTGGCCAATTTCAGTGTCTGTATTTTACTCAGTTTGTCACTGGGCAAAGTTGGTATGATTTTTCGAAGGGCAGCAAAAGCCTCGTTCAAACTTTGCGTCCTCTGACGTTCCCTCACGTTCGCCATTACACGTTGATTTTGAATTTCTTCGTAAGTAGCACCGCTCTTTCTGCGCACTTTGACTTTCGTACCCGACGGCGATTCGCCCTCCGATTCGTTATTGTTGTCCACGCTGGATTTACGCTTCCTCTTAGCAGTGACGCCCCTCGTCGTGTCTACGAAGTGCTTCGTCGACGAGGGTTCTACAGCCACCGGCATCTCCGCTTTGAATTCAACTACCTCGGGCTTGTAATCCGTCGCATCGGGTTTATAATCGACGACGTCGTGCTTATTGTAATCCTGGGTTTGATGATAAGCAGCTGGATGATGAGCCGTTGTCATTTCTTCACCGGAGGAATACATCTGTGGGGATGGTGTAAGGTAGAGACTTTGCTCGTGATCCCTGCTGTGACTGTGATCCGAGAGGAAACTGGGAGACTGATCGTGTAGACGACGTTCGTAATCACCTTGGAGATCCCTCTCGTAGAGCATCTTATGTTGTTCCTGATAACGCTTGTCATCCATGTTGTCGTAAACGACATTATAGTATCCTTGAGGATAGACCTGGTGATTGTGAAGTCCTGGCAGTACCCGGTGCTCAGGTGGATTACTCAGATCCATTAGATGCGTCGGTGGAGAGAAACGTTCGTAGTGATCTGGAGAATTACTAGCTGAACTGCCAGCACTGTGAGGTATACCAGAACTGTCACCCAGGAGATAGAGACCCTGAACACGTTGTGCTTGCAAGGACACGGGTTGCGCCTGCATCTTGACGATAGTCAATTCTTCTTCAGTTTACAATGCAACACCACTTCAGTACATGAAGGCTGTATTCGGTTATGGACTGTTATTCTCAACAGGTGAGTAATGTCTTTCTCTGGTACACTTAATATCAGTAATAGCTCTCGTAGACGTTTTATTTTAGAAATTTGTCAATCCGCGTCGCGGTGAATATATAAATAGTAAAAAGCTAACCACCGTAATTGACAAAAATGTCCAGTAACACCGTTTGAGCACACTTCACTTGACACTTCGCGACGACGTAACCTTAAAAGCCACTGCCTGTCTCTGTAGTGATTCGAAGAAATCCGAAGTCTAGCAAAGGCCGTGGCACTTCGGAGGGTACGACTTGTCTGAGCGTACAGAACTGTTGCCTTCGGGATGTCAGCTAAGCAACCCCGCCTCCTTCGTGCTACGTTCCTGCCCTCCGCGTCAGCCCCACCAAGAGGGTTTCTTTTATCCAAGCTGTCAGTTGTCCCCACCCACGAGCCACGAAGAGACCAGAGTCGTGTCTTTCCGTGCCCCCACGATCGTTTCTGGCCAACTCACTCTAAGGATGGAATCGTCTCCTTCTAATGGGTACGAGTGAGCTCAATTCCTGGAGATGTTCAAGGAGCGGGGACCGTCAGAGGTAGAATGTAGGGACCCATCTTGAATATTTATATCGTGGCACGTTTGCCGACGGGAGCGGTTGTAAATGCTGCGCTGATCTTTGTGCTCATTCGATGTGTTTATGTTCCTTGTGAAATCAACAGTAGACCAACTATGTTGCACTGAAAATTACATATTCAATAATTCCAATGTTTTGTGGTAAATAGGGAGATAAATCATCATGGTTGCTTGCATTTTTTTATATATTCGTATCACATGAACATAGGAAAATAACGTTTTAAAATTCAAATTTAACAATGTAAACTAGATCATACGTGTAAAATAACACGATTTCCGTTAGTTTCGTGGAAACGAGGGAGAACACTGGGGGTACCCTAATACGTCTTGCCTGCAGATATTTTTGAAAAGTCCATTTTTCAGTCTCCAACCTCGCTATACGACGTGTCGAGGTTCTGCAGTAACGGGACGACGGGCACCGCGACGAACGTCGCAGAGAAAATAGATTTTACCGCCGAGCGAAATTTCCGAGTCCCAATTAGAGTCGTCGTTCTCCCGTGTAATATTTGGATTCCTGAGACAGGATATCTGGACCTCCTTCAAGGAACAGTATGTTAACAATGACGTATCTAGTACATATTCAAAAATCCTCCAAAAGACTTCACCTAAACTTTCCTCTTATAGTCATACTTCAAAAAAGTTCACTCGACAACTATTCGTCGACGTTCCTTACGCAAATTGCAGTAATTTGACTTGAGCTACCATCTTCAGGTTCCTGTACATACATATGTATATACGCATGCGCGTACAAGCCACCAGGGAAAATTAGCGGTGAGTTATGGTGTTGCGTGCCAAAAATAGTGGTGGTCGTATCGTTGCAAAAGAAAAGGGAGAATCCACAGCGATATTCTGCCACTTAAAAGTGCGGAGTGCACAGTCCGTTGAATACACATAGAAAAAGCTAAAGATGTCGCTTCGTTATACGACGTGGTTTGTTCTTAGCTGCCAGCACCGTTTCCGTACGCGTGATTGATAACGGAACGGATTGCTGAGACGTGTTTGTTGTGACGCTCGAAAGCCACTCTGCAACCTATAAATTCCTGTTTTTAAGTTTCCTCGACGCGCGACGCTTTATCGCAAGACACACGCTCAGCCGAAAATCTTCGATGCACTATATTACCATACAAGCATATATCGATAACGCGAAACAAAGTTAAAAAATTTGTCTAAAGAACGTCGAGGTATAACGATTTTATATAAGCGATAGGAGCGCCGCCTTTGAGCAGCGGTAACTTTCGTACTAAATATTTAAATATATATCCATTCTCATGACGAAAAACCGGCGTTATTCGGCTTTGATCGTTCCACAACTGTGAGAATTATTTTAGCGCGAAGCACATTATTTATTGGCCCCTTTATTGGCAATTTGATATTCCATTGGAACTCGGCCAAGAGACTTGGAGTCTCTCTTGAGATACAGACTCTTTCAGCTACGAGGGCTCGTTGAGGTAAAGTACTTATGATACTGAGATATAAGTGCACTGATGTACGAGCTGGTATAATACTTGGTATGTCTACAGGTCCTTTCAGGATATAAGATACGACAAGTGCGTACAAGAATAGCAAAAGGTTCCTAATCGAGCGACTTGTAATCTGTCTTTTGGTAACGTCGCGGCTTAAGCTTGACACAGAGGGTCCGCGCATGCGCACATCAGAAAGCCCGAACATCAAAACACGGAATAATTGAAAAAATTCAAGAGAAACGCACAGCCGACAGGCTCGCTTAAGCTGCAACTGGCCACGACGCTTGTTGCATGTGCCATCCAGCAGTGCAGCAGTTGAGATTAAACGCGTCCAGCACGCGCAATTAAATGTGCGTTAATATCGTTAAACGATGCGTGGTTTACGTATATCTTCGTGTATTCCGGCTTTATGAACACGTAGGCGCACGGTTTTTTGGCCAAAATGATACACTGTGTATAATTCGGACAGGATCCCTTTAGTATATAAAATGATACTCTACGCATGTACAAGCCACTGCTCGTATAGATAATACGAATTAGTATACATATTGACAGTTTTTTGGTTGTTGAAGAAAATTAAAAAAAATAACACTCAAAATCTTGTCTTGTCTCGTAGAAGCGTCACGCCGTAATCGGATCTTCGAAGATGTCCATTAGTACGTATGTCGTGTTCGAGCGACAGGTCCCATTCGTATGCGGACGTTTGAAAAAAATGTTCCTGATTTCAAACAGGAGGATAATAGTTGGCGAACGAAACATTATTAAATTCCGAGAATTTGTATCCAACATATTTTTCAATTTGTACTCCTGGACACAATTAACATTTTACATTATTGGTTTCGTGCTATCAACGTCTGAAATGCGTATATAGAAGTTATAGAAATTTTGTAGGTTCAGTTTGCTAAGTAAGTGGTACTTTGTATATTTATATATACATATATATATATATATATTTACAGAAAAAATTCAATCGACTGTTATCTAATTAGGTACTAAACTAACCGTAGAATTTGCATGTCTCTCAAAGCTGTTTACATCAGCCCCATACATTCTACAGGAGGGTAGTTTGCCTGACAATTCCTTTTCAGGGTGGGTCAATAAGCCACCAGCAAAGCAATTAGCACCTGGTGAGCCCTAAGCACCGTTGCCACCCGCTACTACCCCTAATAATAAAAGGGCGCCTAGCTGTCTACCATAGTAATGTCAAGCCTGTACGGTTATTGTATACAAGCTGGGTTTTATACAGGGGAAATCCCAAGCTGAGGCGCAACCATTTCTCTAAGCGACTACCTGCATCTGGAAATTTCTTTTGAAAGAGTATATGCATATTTTGATAAAGAGTTTACAATGAATTAATCTTTCTCTATGTCACGGCACATGTCGTTTGTGTTTATCTGTTTTGTATTCACGTTCTGATATATTTGTAACATTTTACTAAAAATGGCTGCCGTTCCCACAACGTCCATCTGTTCGTCTGCTAATAAATTTCGTGTCCTAGGTAGACCCAACCAGACTCGCGTTGTTTATAAGCACTTTTACGATCCGCGCCAACAGATAGTTCGCACTAAGTTTGCCGAAGGCACGTTCGCCATGTGTCGAGCACACGGAGCCGTAGAATTGTACTTACTTGGACAGTTGGCAAAGGTGCTCATGGATGCACTGGACGTTATGGTTTATAATCTGGAGTCTAGTAGCCATAGAACAGTGGATTGGTTAGAGAAACAAACCTTTCGGAATTTGAGCCGCATGTGACGTACCCGACGAGTTGGTATAGTTGGTTCATGAATTTCCATAAAACAATTGAAATTACGGATTTACGGATAATGCAATGCTTGCTATATTTTTCTTAAATTTTTTTAGGCGAATTAAATTTGTATAGGTTAGATTAATTTTGAATAATTAACATTCAGGTAGCAATGACAAGCGGAATTAATTCTTTTCAACTGTCATCGTGAAGTTTGAGAATAAGTTACCGATTATGATACTTTTGAACTTCTTCTTTTAAGGTTAAACCTTGAGACTCATCTCGAATGGCTTTACGATTCTTAAATGGCGACAAGTGCCACGACAATGGCGACCCTGCTGACTATGTCAAGTGGATCTTTTATGTAGAGGCTTCTGGCTGTTTGCATTGTCGACTATTGTGAGTCTTTGCTACTCATAGAAACAACCTGTCATAATCGATCAACTTTTTGAACCGCAGAGCCATTTCCATTGCACGGTTATGTAAATTTTACATGATTTCGAAATTTTAGTAGTAAAATTAAGTACAGACGATTTCTAACGGCACCGGATCAACAGTAGCGACGCACAAGAAATTTTCTTATTGTTTTCTCGAACAAATATTATTCGAGCCTTTAAGCCGAATTACGTTTTGACTTTTGACAAAATGGATTTTCTGCAAACAGACTCAGTTTTCACAGCTACTCGCCGGGCATTCTTAAAAGGATCTACAGACTTAAGCCGTTTTCATCAATTTTCAAGTAACGTTAAGAAGAGCTATCAATTTTTAATTTTCGATCAATCGATCACTTCCAGATGTAAAATTTTTTTTATTTCGAAATAAATTATATGCACACTGTTCTGGTCACGTGTAGGGTCATTCATAAAATTCATCGAGAACTCCTGAGCACGTGCTACCTGTTTACTGTTTTCACGGTGCCTATCTGTCTCCAAGTTCTCAGTTCTTGTTCTGGCTGACACATGTGCGACACAGGTCAGGGCCGTATAAATTCGAAAATTTGGTGACCATGTGCCGCTGAGAACCTACGTGCACCTTTAATGAGATTCCAGTCACGTCAATGATCAAGTGCGCGTTGTGCACACTTTGCACATACCTCGCTCGTATGTTCTCCAGATTTTACTGAAATTTCCCTCGTAAACGACCGAACGTCGTGCTAAGAGACAATGCCGAATTACACCCGTAAGTCCCATAGGACGTAAGGTCCCTGACGACTCCCTCTCCTTTAAAAGCTTCATCTCTTACAAAACTTCACGATTCTCTAACAACAGTAATTTCGTACGATTTAAAATTCCGTAACAAATATAATATATGAAAAACCTTCAAATTACTCAAAACTTAGCTCTTAATTATTTTTCGTGATTTTTACATTTTGTATATAAAAAAAAAGTAGAGTAGTTTTCTGACAATTCTTATAGCTACCTGTTAATCGCCGTTGCAAAGGGTTCATTAAGTTTTTGAAAGAAGAAAAAAAAACAGTCCAATACAGTTTTCTCTTACCTGAAAATTTCGAAAAATATTCAAACACTTCTCACAGATACTCCGATGGATTATGAGGATTTTATTGGCCTGGTAATCCAAAGACGGGACCATGCGGGTGCCGTATTTCCCCACCATACAAACTGTACTAACTGTAAGCCATGGCTGTGCGTTCCGCAATCTATTATTTTAAGCACGTTCATTTTAAAAGGTTATACTTAGGGACCAAGTTGGTATGACTACTTCACGTCTTGTAAGAATTTGCATTTAGGGCCTTATCTACTATATATTTAAGGGACACCAAAACGGCAGTGTGAACCTTAACGGAAAATCATTGAGAGAATTTATAAAATCAAAGTGACTTTCTTTAAGCACGGGTTAAGGACAAAATCGTATCGCGAACTTGTAACATAAACTCTGCATCTATGTTTACGTTAAAAGAAGAAACTGCCATTTTATAAATATTTAGCCTCGCCATTTACTCGCAATTACTAACGTTCGCTACTACGCGTCTGTCGCTACGTCAAAGAGAAGCTGCATCCGCGAAAAGCAATTCTATCTGTTATCGCGAACTGACATAAAAGTCAAGATCTCTTATACTTTCGTATGAAATTCTGGCTGGAATTTCCAAAGAAAAAATGTCAGGCTCTCCTTTAACGAGATTAAGGCGGCACTTCTTTCCTTGAAACTAGAGTGGCTCTGGGTATTTCCAAATTGGCTACCCTAAAGTCCATAGCAAGTAGGGTTTGTCTAAGCGAACTATGCGAATCCTGTATAACCACCCCTAGGTACTCTCGAAGCCACAAGCCGACTTAATGGCCACCCTATAACGAAGGGATGGCAGCCATTGTTCCCCTTGCTGGTGGCGCATTCGCTCCTGACAACGGGGGGTCTTTTAATAACCGTACTCTAGACAGAGTAATTCGTGTAAAATTTACTTTGACCACTCAAAAATAATAATTCACAAAATTTTACGACGATCGTATGATATAACTGCAATTTGACGTAGCATCTTTATAATAAAAATAACGGAAGCGATAAGATTAATAAAAATAAAAATTATGTTCTCTCTTCGTTCTCAAACACTTTTTTTTTTGATATTTTTATACCGATGTATAAATTCCCAAAGCCAAGAAGCGGATGAGACAGAAAGAAAAAGAGTTTGAGCATGAAGAATGCCATACGATACAAGACAGAAAGAGACGAAAAGATGCTGCGGCCGTGAAGCACTAATTTTTCATTGGCGCAATAAAACCTACTTCTTCTCCCTTCCTTTCTCCGTCGCTCCGCTAAATCACGAGGTATAAGTCGCGATCAGGGTGGTCTTACGGGAACCTCGGGTTTCCCCTTCGCGCACTCCAAGACACAGAAACCAGCAATGACAGAAACGGTAGAACCGTTTGGGAGACTTGGACGCTGCTGGCTTCAAATCAAACAAACACTGCGGCTCCGCGGCGGAGCTTTCGCTACTTCCGCTGTCACTAATTGTATATTGTTCCAAGGTGTCGCAAGATGATGCTTTCCCGTCTATACCGGGTGCCTCAAAAAGAAAGATGCCGGTCCAATTTTATATCCTGGGACAATTCATTAACCCGGACGATCAAATTACTCTGAGTCAATTTCAGCTTGGAAATAACACTCTATCCTATATGACTAGAATACAATTATATGTAGGTACTTAAACACTTTTAAAAGATACATAGTAATTGATATCTCGAATCAAGGGATTGACAAAAAGCACTACGAGATACGATAAGCGGGCAATGTCACGAGGGTGCAACTTCACGGCAATTGACGCGCAAACGAGACACGTGGTCGCCATACGTTGCACTTGGTGCAAAGGAAGGAATTGCATTTTATTTCTTCCTTCTAACGAAACATCTGTCTCTTGAACAGGTAAATATATGCGTGCACTTACCTGCAGTATTATCTAGTACAAGATATGAATCTGGATGTATTGTCCTTAAATATTTGTTAGACAAAACTGATTTGTGCATACACGTCTGCTGTTTAACGAGTTTCACGTTACAGGTAAGCCCTGAAGTTACGTACATATACTTCCAAGATGGCGAACATGATAAGACCTGGATTTACCTTCAGACATATTTAATCCGTGCTATTCGACCAGTGAATTTATCTATTCTGGATCATTGAAAATTGAAAGATTTAAAAAAACTTTTTTATATTCTACTTTTACCATGCTTGACGTATATATGTTTACTGCGTATATTCACATTATCTCTCGAATTAATGCGAAGCATTTAATAGTCAGTGTATAAACGTAAATGCATGCGTGTTCCGGGCTGGCAGGTTACGAGGGCAATAAATTCAGCGCGCCGCTACTAATGGCGGAATTAGCGAAGGGTTATACGATGGGAACGATAAGCTTTCAACGTTCGTACTTCATAATTCAAGAAGGTAATACGTTCTGTGCCGCACGAGGACCCCATTTATAGTGTCTTCATAATGCTAAGATGGCGAATTTATTTAACTGACAATTAATACTAATAAAATATTGAAAATTTGAATACGTGAGCTTAATTTTTTTGTTTCAATACACGAACCTGTGGACATTTTTGAGAATAGTGATTGCCATTTGTAATGGGAAACGGATAATATAATTTTACAAAGATTAGATACAGAACATTTGAGTATCGCAAAGGTATGAGGTCACGATGGAAAAACTTCTGTATTAACTGGGCCGACCGCAGAGAGAAATCATCTTGCTGACACGAGGAACATTATTTTTCGACTATCTTTAGTTTTAATATACGTCATGTTGAATGACAGCACGTTGCTACAGGGAGCGTTTTTTTTTTAATTAGTAAAAGCCCAATATTGATGGGAAGATTTTAAAATTTGATTTTGATATTATTATCAGCATAAGAATAATCGTTTTATTTCTTGTTGATACCTGAGGCATTGGTTAATTTTTGTTTTTGAAAAATATTGTTGTTTCAAGAGAAAGGAGATTCTGGAGACTGTGACTTATGGGCTGCTTCCTTATAAAGGACCCTATGCAGGTCCAGGACGAAAAAGCTGGAAAACCGTTGTCTGTTGTTTGCTAGAAACACACCGGAAGCTGTATAGGAAAATTGCACTTTTGCCTTTTATTACCCGGTACTCTATACGAGACTTGTGTCTCCTGCAGGACACGTGTTCGCCATCGGGTAGGGATAGCAATGGCGAATATAGATTCGTGGTGCCATTTTTAAAAATCGTCAAACTCTACTGTGCCAAGCATTACAGTATGAAGATTGGCGTAAAGACATAACGAAGGATCTGGTTAAGAATCATACGAATAACAGTTTTATATAAAAAGTTTATAGTGGAGCCGTAAAAAAAAAGTTGGACATTTTGAAAATCCATCAACCACCCAGAATTGTTTTTCCAGGTCCACTGAAATGGCTACCCAAAGAGCGGCATGAAACATTCAACTCTCTTTTACGGTCCAAGACAATGGGCCCGAGTAGTAACACATGTGTCTGTCCCATTTTCTAGGAATGACCTTTAGCTACGTACGTAGGTATATAGGCACCTACGTTGGGCCCTATTCCTACAGGACACGTACCACGCTCATACCATACAGACGTAAGAAAAACGGGGCAAAAAAAACAAAGATAGAAATAGGACAATGGACCAAAGTTGGTAGGACGATATTCTCTAGCCGTGGAAACGTACAGAGTGCTACGGGGCCCCCGCTGAGAATGCGAGGGGCCTTATGGACAATCCGTGAGGCCCTTTTTTCTGCGACAGTTGCTGGTCCCTGTTACTCCTACCATCGTGGTTCATTAAATATCCAAACTGTAAAGTATCCACAACCTCGATACCCCCTTGAAGATTTTAAATTCAGACTGGACCCCTCTGTCAGCGTTCAAAAATAACCTAGAAAGTTGTATGCGAGTAAAAATTCTTTTTTTTTTTAATTCTGACATAACGTCATAAAAAATATGTACAGATGAATACCGTATAGCTGCCATGTTGCCAGTAGTCACATTTCTCATCCCATACCATATATGAACTGGAGTAATATGGGATGATCCTACTTCCTGGAAAATGGGACACGCGACGCTTTCGTCTCCTCCTGGAAGGAAGCGTGCCCGATGTTTAGAAGTACCCTGTGGATTCAGGATAGTGCCGACGCAACAACGCTGACGTATTCATGACTGTTTTCTCGGAGTTTCCACCCTTCTGGTTTGACTATTATAACCTTGAGTAAAGAAGACATTAAATCAATCTCCGTCCATCCTTTTTAGCACCAGTCTCGTTGAGTCCTGAAAATCTAATAGAATCTTACGCCATCGCTCACGGAAGATCCTGATCACCATTGCCATTATACCTGTCGACCAATCAAAGATCAGGAACGCTTCAAGAGGCAATGGTAAGATCCTGAAGATGCTATTGGTCGAAAGTAAACAGGTAGGAACCAGGTGAGAAACGCCTTTAAAAATGCAGGATACCATGCTGTACCTGTCGTCATCCCATAAACCAGATGGATCTTGAATCCCACTCAAGTTACTCGCAGCACAGATCCTCACATACTCTACATATGTACATATGTCATACGTCGTGCGTTTTGACCGGCTGTGGCATTTCTGTCGGGCCGACAGCTGTTACCCTGTGTCATTTAGGCTTTCATAGGATTTACACAAGCGTTACTTATACCAGCCACTCTTTGGATTCGGCCCACTTTCCTATAGCTTGGATCAGAACCATCTTATTAAGTACCTTGTTTTTTTTAATTTCATTTTAAAAATTTTGTATTACATTTACAAATATATTTATATCAACTATATAAATAACCATTTAATGTATACCGGACTACTATTGTATTGTTATATTGTAATTTATATAAAGATTCTATCAAAGACCCTCCACTCAGCGACCCTGACCTTTTACAAGAGTATCCAGTGCCATGGGATTTCTAAGAGGATCGAAATGATCAACGGTATCTTGGTGTGTCTCATACAGTTAAACACGCTTACTTTTTTGTGCTTCTGCTTTGCCGGACTAACGAAAGACTTTGAAATTGGCACGCAGGATGATTTTAGCTATTCGGTTACAGACGGGTCCGCCCCGCTGGCGCCAGCGCGACAAAAAACACCGAATAATCAAGCGTGTCTCCCACCACGGGTTCATCTTACGTTCAATTCCGTCTATACGGTCGAGGGCGCTACGGGGGCGGGACGAACTATACTGTAACTTTGTCAGGAATTAGATGCGGATGGAAAGTCATGGTATCGTGAAGAAATAAATAATGACCGTAGCTCTCGCCCCGCCCTGTCTTTTGTTACGGTACGTATAACGTACTAAATTTAAAAAAAAAACAAGATGGATCTAACAAAGAATATAATCTTTGAGATAGAATCTAGTGTATGAATATTCATTTTATATATAGGTTAGAATCTCTATAGTCCGTTCCTGGACACTTTGTACTAAAAAATGATGTTACGTTATCGTTCCAAGGGAACAGTTTTCTTTTCTAAAAAAAGACGCCACGACGGCACTTCAGTTTGGGGGACCCTTTTAAAGAACCAATCATAAATCCCTTGGAACAACCCTTTTTACTTTGTCCTTCACGTTGTAGGGGATGGGGACCTTTTTCGCTGTGTATAGATATATGTATATGCTACCTATATTCACCTACTCAAGTGAGATAGGTTAAGGGCGACTGTCGTTTTTAACCATGCGCGATCGTCCTCGATGTCACCGACGACGCCTAACCGACGAGACGTCGTCTCACCGACAGATTCACACCGTACTTCCGGTTTCCCTTTCAGGTTCGGCGAAGCAGAGGAAATTTTTAAGAATATCTTCTACACTCATCATAAATCAAGACTCCCTGTCGTTTTACCTCTTATTTTTTCTTTGCTGTATTTCTTCTTTGGATTTTAAATCGAAGCGAACGACGCCGCAGAACTTCATTTTGATTTACAATATTGCGAATTAAAATATCTTTAATGTCCTCACTGTGTATAATATTATCGCACAGGTGTATCCATTCTGTGTTTCTTACTCACTCTTAATTCTAGTTGAAAACCGCTAAGTGCTGCTTAATGGTTCCCACGGCCGTAATGTAAATTTCTCAAGGAGCCATGTTTACCTATGTATTATTTCCATGAAAGCGGCAACTGCATCAAGACATCGCTGCTATTTATTTTCCTTGCTACGGGGCGCTCTCGACCCAAGACACCGAATGCGTCACAGGGTTACAGTTCTGAAAGGATCCATATAAAAGATGAAATTTCTTGTTTTAATAAAAAAATTTAACAATGTCCAATTAAGCAATATATACATTATAAGTAAATATATATATATATACACGCACGTATACATATCTAACTAAAAAAAAAGATAGATACTCTCAGGAGCTTATAGTAGTGGCAGCGAGTGTCATCACGTGTTTTTCAGACTCCCTCGGGATAGAATTCTGAATGGAGTCCCGTCTCGTGTCGGTTGGTCGAGTAGCACCTTTGAGAATGCTTCACTAGCCAGTGAGAAGCTGAACGATAAAATAGAAACGAGCGACCATAAAGATACGTCTACTAGTAGTAGCGCGACGGGCGACGGCAGTCGCGCGAATAAATTTATGCCCAGTCGAAAGTTTGTCAATGGGCGGAAGAGAGTTTTTTCGAAAGAACCAAGTGTTAATGGAGATACGGGGTCGCGCTGGATTTCTTGATGGAAAATAGAAGAAATAAAAAGCCTTCAATAAGACGAAGAATAAGAATAGTGAAAAATAGTTATATAGTGTGAAAGAGCAATAACAGTAAATTATTTTGTGTTACAATAAACTATTATTGTTATTTGGCACCTTTGCATAGTCATTGATATATCTTTGACGTTAAACTAAGAGAGTCGGTGCTTGAAAAAAATATATTGTGAAAGTAATGGCGTTCTTTCATCGAGTCGAATAAATGATTTTCACACTCACGGATGCTGGTGGAAGGTATAGGTATGTATATACAGTATACTTATCTAAGGATGAATTTTGGTCGAACGAAAAGTAAGGAATGCTTGATGAAGGAGGCCGTTTATATTCCCGGTGTTGCGTTAATGGAAATATGGACTCCTCCTTTTCTATGGTCTCTCTTACGAAGGGCGAGGATCTCCTATACCGAGCTATAGTCTACGTCGACCGCCGGACAGCTGCTGTGATTGATGAAGAGACGCCGGCTTTTTCGAAAATGTCCTCTTTCAAGTTTCTCGAGACCTCCGTATCCTGGGTCACGCCACAAGAGACTATAAGAACCTCGGCATCCATCCTAATAGACATGTATAAGTATTAATATAGTATACAGTAAGTATAGTGTTAGTAAAGAGAATTAAAAGTATTCTTTTATAAAATCGTTTTTTCTTCTTTCTCTGCTCTAAGAGTCAGACTAACCCAGTTTGAACTTACCGCCGCAAGTATTGGAGGGAGAAAAAAAGGTCATGAGACAGAAGTAAAATTTGAGTTTCCTCACGGTTGTCGCTTATGTCGCAAGTCTCTACGTTAAGCAAGGATAGTCCCTTTTTTCTCCTTTGAAAAGCCATCCTAATGTGGAATGACATTTTTAATTTGTCCCATGCATCCATGGAGAGACTATCAAATAACTTAACTACTCATCCGCTCTTTGTGAACGTTACTAGCATCTTCCATTAAGGAAAAAGATATAGTTTAACACAAAGAGAATTCATCTTGCTTCGATACTTGTTTTTTCTTTTTTTTTTCTTAACAACGTCTTACACGATATGGAAAGACGCCGAACGCATAACGCACATTTATGCGTACGAGTTTACGTTAAAAGCCACAGACCCAAGAAGAAGAGACGTCAACGATACGAGACGTCAAGTCGGCAGCTGCCGTCGTAGAATCCGGTTCACATGACGTTCCTGGATCGTTTCTTTCCTTCTTTCTTTCAGACTCTCTAGTTTTCTTCTTCTTCTTCTTCTTCGCGACTCGCGTGTCTCTGCCTATGACGACGGTGCTTCCTAAAAGCGTCGAGTTTTTGTTCTCTAATTGCGTCAATTTCGACGAGTTTATACGTGGGACACCATTTTATTCTTCGTGCGTTGCCGGAACTGTAAATTTAAATAAAATCTTTAATAAGTTCTTTATACTTAATAAAAAGCAAGTATTCCCATGCTTTATTATCATTTATAAATATATTCTAAATCTTCACTGCTCTTAGGCAAAATAGTAAGCAGGAAAACACTGTCTCCATTCATTAACCTTGTCTGACCCATATTCGCAGAACTAACCGTCTCCCCTTACTTATATTTTTCTTTGTTTCTATTTGGTTATCCTTGAAAATCTTTTAATGGTACAAACGGCGCCGCGATACAGTTTTTATAAATATATATATATTTTTTAAGTATACTGTACAACCTTGTGGACAAATTAAAACATAACTAATCAGTCAGGGAGCAGTCTGTAGAGAATACTAATATAGGTGTCCACCGTGTTACTTAAACAGCTACATAAGTATAGATAGTTGAGTTTTAAACGACAAGGTTTTGAGTGAGGTCGAAAATAGAGAACTGTACTCGTCAACCCTAAGAAGAGGAAATGGAAGAAGCTGCGTGACGAAGTGACGAGACGACAAACCACCGCGTCGCGACGTCAAGACGTACCGACGGCTCCTCCCCTCCTCGTACCTCGATCCGGCTTGTCCTCCGAGTCTTCCATGTCGTCGTGGCTCATCTGCCAACTGACAACTGCCACGAAAATCTCTCGTTGACATTTTCTAGTCTTTACTTTGTACCTGGCGAGTCTCGTCCTGGTGCAGATCGACTAGACAAATTCGTGACGTGAAAGAAAATGGCAACGACTATGTTTATCCTCTTGAATGAATGTCTAAAAGAAATCAAATGGTTTTATTATTTTTATAACTAATGTGTTCCCTTAGTATTATTGCCTTTGGACTTTTGGGTATACCGGGAAATGTACTCTCCTTCAAATTTCTAGGGAGGAAAAGAAAAAAGAAAGAAAGCTAGAAAAAAATGAAATAGTATAAGAGGAAAGACTACGAAGAGGGTGCGATACGTGCGACTATATAAGATGAATCGCCGAAGGCGCTTAAATTGTGGATAGTAGTCATCAGGGAGTCGTCTCCTTGAATAAAAAAAGAGAAAAACTTTGAGAAAAAAATAGACCCGCGAGATGGAATAAAAAAAAGTGGAGGAAAAATTTAGACCCGTGGGAAATCCTGGTGTTCCTCATGCTGTGGTACAGTGATTCTTCTGGTAGCAGTGTTGAATTCCGAGACAACGTCCTTTTATTGTCTTTTCTTCTTCTTTTTTTACAAAAGATAGAATAGTCAGTAATTGTAGTGATGTTAGCACGTTGGCTCTGCCGAAGTTCTTTGTTTTTCTCGTTACAACAGAAGCGTAAATCAGTTGGCACAAATAAATGCGCAAAACCGACTTATCTGACATCGTGAAAGTCATTCCTGCAGAATCGTCACCTCCAGGCGTGTTTAGGAACGCCCAGTGCTAACCTATAAAATGCTCAGACAGTGAAATCATTAAAAAAGTAAGAAAGTAAAAAAGGATGACTAGTGACACAGAAACTATCATTAAATTGATGCCACAATATCCACCGCCATATTCGCGAGATGAAATCGAGCGAGTATTTAAATCAGAAGAATCACCAACGGATACAACAGAAAATGGTCTGTAAAGAAAATACATAATTTTATAATACCTTAATCTTCCCAGTACCATATATATTCACTTTCATAAAACAGACAATGACCTTCCTGAAGTCAGAACATCCAAAGGTTCAAGATGCAACTTCAAGACGTACTGCATTTTCAGTGTTCTGGCAATTCTTCTTTGCACATTTTTCACCAGCTCCATATTCCCATATCCAATGCACGCATCTTGCACGGTAAAATGGTAAATTAACAGCTTTACACCCTCTCGTACGAGCATCACTAAAATTCCAGTAACACATATAATACTAACCCCTAAAACAGTTTTATACAGGGTGTCTTGAGGTATCCAGGGAAACTCGATATCGCACCACTGTACGTTTATTTACCATTGGATTTATTTATTTATCTACGACCAGGCATCGCTTAGAAAAATATACGAGCGGTGCTTTTTAACCCCATGAGAATATCTATGTAACCTGTGGCTAAAGAACGTTGCCGTCCGTTGTGCACATAATCCCATATATCGCAGCGTATTTGTACTGCTGTGAATAAATTCTTCGTAAAAATATATATATTTATATATATATATGTTATTTTCTATAGGAAATTCGGAGCGCCTTGTAATTACGTTATGCAGCGTATCAAAGCACAAATATTAAAATGGTCTACATGTAACGATTGCGGTTCACACGGCAGTAGATGTTTGTACACAGTAAGTTATTCCGGTACATACATTTTTTGAAAAAAAGCTGATACTTTATACAAAGCTTCAGAATCCTAAACACAATGAGAATGGAGTGATCAGAGCGACTCACGTTACACCGAATTTAAAATTAATGGATAAGATAAAGATTGTCTTTGAAGATGGGCCGCAGAGGACATGCGTAGCTACAGTGTGTTATCAGCAAGTTGATGTTTGATAAGAATTATATACAATTCTTTTTTCCTTTTTATTACACAGGGAGAATCAACGTCCAGCGAGTGGTTCGTCGTTTTTGATTATGGATCTAATTATTGTAATCTTCATAATTTGATTATTGGAGCTGGTTTGGATACGGATCTTGGATTCATGGAATTGACCAGTAGTGTCACATGTACGCAGCTGAATATAGCAACCTGTGCATAAATTATTATATAAATAAAAGCATTTTTTTACAAAACTACTGCATTAAGTATCCATCCAGTTATTGATTTGTTTCCAATTTATCTTGTTTGAATCTTTTCTTTACAAATCTTGAAAGATTTATTGACTGTGGATGTTTTTCTTCTGTTTTCTATTAGTTTACTCCTGATTGATTTTCTTTCGTCTTTTCTCTCGTGGAAATCCCGAGACACTGACGCAGACAAGTGATGTCATCGGTTCTTGAGAAAAAGCCAATAAATCAATTTTTTTTTCCAAAAATCCTTGGGAACATTGTATTTGTCTTCCGGTATTACAAAATATCACGCTAGTGTCACTGGACTATAAATATTCCTGGTGAAACATTGAAAGCCACTCAGGGATCAACGGCTGGGATACTTATTTTCAAGGTTTGACATGCCAGAGAACTATTCTTTGTTATAAATTACATATATACAGTTGGCGCCTTTTGAAGCAATGGATAGACGCTAATACTACCCTATAATAACAGTTATTGCTTTTCTTGTTGGCAATCCTAATTAAATATTAGTTGTATTTATAATAATAGGCCGCATCGTCTAAGTACTTAAAAAATTATACGAAATTCTTGTTCACCTTTTCATTCATGACATTAAAAAAAAAATGTATATCTATGTCATCGATATAATACAATTTTGTAATAACCCCGTAAGATGGTCATTATAAAAATTCTTTAGTCTAAAAATAGTCCTAATATTGTTCTATGTCAAACCCAGCAAACACAATTTTACGCGTAAGGCACATGTTAGTTGAAAATTATATAACATCAAAGTACCAGTAGATCCTGTATAAATGAGAGACACATTGCAACTAAGGTGTGCATTACAAGGTAATATTATGTTTCTTAGAATTATGCAAATACTAATGAAAAATATATCGAAATACACAATTGGTCACAAAAACTTAACCAACACAATGTTTCAAGCATAAATAAATAATAGCTAGAGTAATTGAATATTAGTATAAAAGAATTAAACTATCTATAAGAAATCTTATGAATAAATATGAAGCTAGTAAACAACTCGTACTAATAATAAATGACTAATTATAAAGAAAAAAGTACAAATTTCTTGCAGGTCTCCACAAAAAAAAAAAACAATTTGAACTACGTACTAATCTGTCGCATGTCTAGCATTTTATTCAATATTGTGTATTTTAATTAAACGTCTATACCTAATTATTCGATCTTTGACTCAGTCACCCATTAATGACGAACCATTTGAATGTCGGAAGCAAAAGTTTTGGCCATTTTGAGCGTAAAGACGACAAGATCTTCCGGTTCTTGTGATGGCGCAACACAGAAGCTTAGGCGAAGGAAACGTAGGTGTATTGCTGTAATATAAAAAAAAATATATAAGAGATGACATTATAAGAAAAATGAATGCTTTAAACGATTAATCTTGTAGTTACCTTCTGGTTGAGGTAGTTCGATTATTAGTCGTGGTTCTCAACAGAGAACCGTTTCTTCTACCCATACGACGTCTTAGGTCATTGGCGTCAACGATGTCATCAAGGTCATCGAACTTATCGTTTCCCTCATTCAATCCTGATGACTCAAAATCCGTCATATCATCTGACATACTAGGAAATTCTTTTGCGTAATCCGTGATTAAATCTTCTCGCGCTTTTTTCAAAGGTATATAGGAACAGGACATCTCTTCGTGCGGTGTAATACTACGGCGACTCCAGGATGGCAATGATGGAATGCAGGTTTTGACTTTATCTGCAATGGAATGCACATTGAAAATATATCCGAAGAGTCATATAGTATCTGTATCTTGAGCAGTTTTAAATACTCACTTTTATAGAAGCTCATTTGATACAAAACCATACTCCATATTTCATACAATTTCGTTAGAGTTTTAGTATGTAGTGGTACGTGAACTGTTGGGAATGGACTTGCTGAATTCCGATATAAATGACCATTTGATTCACCATTGGTATTTGTTACTCTGATGGATGGAATGCCACCACTTACTGGAACAGTCTTTCTCTTCGGGCCAAATAGATATTGTATTCCAACCATTACGTAGTGCACTGAAATATGAAGTAGCATGAATAGAATAAAATCTCTCGTGGTATAGCGTGTATATGAATAAAACTCACTTGCTGTGATCAGGAATATTAAGGCAGTTATTGAGATGAAATCTAGGCATGCATCGGTGCCATGTTTTAAGAACGAAGCAAGATTTAAGGGAACAATTCCCATAATTGTTATGCGGGTCAGGAATGGCGCTTGTAAGAATGCAGCGACTACCATTGCCACAAGTAAATAAACAATATGCATTGCGATCCGGTATGCTCTGTGCAATTGTTCGCCTGTAATTGAAAATGTATAATAATATATTAAGTTCAAACAAAAATGAATATAAAAACTGACCTGTGTCACCGATATATTCGGTAATCCAGCCAAGCTTACGATCCACTTCAAAACGCATCGTGTCTGTTATATTCCAAACGAAATGAATAGTTTCATTGATCTGTTCTAATTTTTTCAGGGTTTCCTCATACTGCGCAGCAGCCTCCATATTTTGTACGACTATTCGATTTGTGCTAGACTCTATTCTGTCCCAAATGAGATGAGCCTGGGCTTGTATATTCATCAAATCAGCGATGACCTCCTTGTGATTTTCACCGCGCTCCACAGACTGTTCGATGAGTTCTTGACTTGCCTTTTCTGTAAAATGATATGCATTGATTGTCTTGAAATAAAGGAAAGATTATAATATGAGTCTATATGGGCGGTACCTAATTTGTTCTTTATATCTTCAGTCATGGTTGCCAGTTGTGCATGACCAGAACGTATAAGGGCTTTCTCGTTATTTAATTCTCTAAGATTTGTAGTGACTAAGTGATGTGCCGAAGCTTGAGCATCCTTCAAACTTGCTTGTTGCTGTAACAAGGCTTTATTTCCTTTAGACAACGAAGAAAGTGCCTCCAAGGTCTGCTCTTCTAGACGCTCTTGACTGTCCTATGTCATATTATAATTTTATTAGTATTGTTATTATTAACAGAAAGATGATTTTATGTAAATAAAATCGTTGCAGCAACATACTCACTATGTTTTCCAAAAGTTAATTTCTTAGAAAAATGTAGACGTTACCTTCAAGGAACCCAATGCTTTTATTTGGGAATGAGCTGTATGCATTAATTTGTTCACTGTTAATTCTGTGAGAGCTCGAAATTGAGTATTTCTTGCTGCATAACAAACTGCTCTTGCTCTATTGCTCATTAAATGATACGCGTTCCACATATCCGGATCCATGTCCGTTGTACATTGTTTTAGGGACTATAAATTAATAATATACATAAGATACTTACGTTGCAGTACACTTTAACAGTTTATTTATTATTTTAATAGTTTATAAAAATTGTTTTATATCATTAAAATCGTTTTGCACATAGAAATAACGTTATTGAGATAGTAAAGCACCTATAGGATATACAGTTCATACAATACTGTATGCTATAAGGGACCAAAGCTTTGAGGGGGTCTGTATTTTGAACTGGGTGGGGGAAAAGATGCAAGTTTGAACACGTTTATAGAACCCCTTCTGAAGTAGATTGAAATTAGGGTAGAAGTGGCGAGATTAATGTATCAACAGTGCAATATAAGATATGTGGTGGTGCAACATATGAAATTAGAAAATGAAGTATACTAACCATCTCGTCGGTACAAGGAAACATTTTTCTGCCCTCAACTGCTGATTGACAATTAAGTAAATTGACACTCAGTTTAGCAAGTTCTTCTTCAGTTATATCGCTGCAAGAAGTCTTTATCCTCATGACTACCTTGTGCTGACAAGTATCCAAAGGAGAGGATACCTGAATTTCTGTGAGTTTTGCAGCCTCTTGAAGAAATTTTTCATCGTCAGTCATAGATTCGTATGGAATTGATATGAGTGGCACACCATCAGCGACTAATACTGTTGATTCATCTGGCTTTCTTCCCCAAACCCAATCAAGCAACGAAGTAGTTTCTACATTACAAATACTAAGGGCAATCAATGCCACTAGCATTGATAGCTGCTGCACACTGCTTTGCATTTTTGCTGAATATTTCCTGAAATATAATAAAACTGCAATCGATAGATATTAAAAGATTGTTAAGATATGTACTACAATGAGGTGATAAGAACAATTACTAAACAATATGACACAAAATTTTTAATTGCTCCAAAAAGGTATTACTGTCTAATGGTACAAAATTTACAGGTACTCATCAAACTGAATGGGAAATTAAGATTGAAATAATGGGAAGTCATGAGCGAATGCTTTGACGAGATAATTTAAAAATAACGTACAATAAAAATAACTCTAAATACTCGTAAGACTGAAATAATGATGAACAAATGTGAGACAAAAATACAAATAACCTGGAAGTCGCATTCATTTAATTCTAGTCCTGTCATTAAATCCTGGCTCCATTCTTAAGTTAAAACTAACACGGAATCATTTTTTTTTTCATAAATTCCTGTACCCCTCCATTAGACAAAACTTAGCATGCGAAAATGAAATTGACGACCAAAATAGAAAAGATTTCAGATGAAGATTCGTGTCGTTTAGCTAACCAAAGAATAAAATGACCTCAGAAGTTTTGTGTAATGTAATGCTAGTTCGAATACTTTATAGAAATTGTATATACCTATATTGTCATTCCAGTTTGTTTCATTCAAGATGTCAATGTTTCTTTCCGTGTAAAATACGGCACAGGAAACGGAGCACTTAGTAAATTCAAACGAGATGACAAGTATTTTGTACTTCTATTTACCTTTTCCAACGGTCTTATGCGCACGCATATCCTATCATTTCCGCCAAAATAGCATATAGGTCTATTTATTATGAAATGCAACTTAGGTGGCTACACGAGTTAATTTAAGTAACATAGCATACATGGATTAAATAGATTTTTTAAGTTGCATAAGGAAATTTAGTAATCTTATGAAATAATATGAATATCTTCAAGACGACAGTAGCGCCTCAGAAGAAAATCCAAGAGGACTACGAGATGATATTGGTACGATTTATATGCTAATTTTGTTTCAAATTTAATTAACGTCCATAATGTAATGTTATTGAAAATGCAATAATAGTCTAAGAAGTTGAGAATCCTATTTTTTTTTAATTTTCATATTTCATTATATTTAAGATTATTATCAATTTAAACCAGATTATAATATTTAACAAGTCTTTCAGAATATATTAAAATCTTAATAATTCGATAATACAATAGTTACGATAAAAATAATATAAATTTAAATTTAAATTTTTCAATGTGAAGCAACGAGTGGAGCTCATGATAACGAAACAGCCAATCAGAATGGTTATATGTCCAGAAAATGTGTTTACTACTAGAATTGAATGTGGACTCGATGAATATTTTTTGAGTACATTATAAATAACAAGGATGTAATTCATTGTTTATAAAGAAAGTACATGTAAAATAAGTCGTATAAATCTCTTTAAGACATTTTGTTATTGCAGTGAACGAAAAGTTATTGTATAGAAATTTAATATTAGCTGAACCTTTTATGGATATGTGAAGGTTAATTCACAAAAAATTGGATATTTAAATAATACAGTAAAGCAATATTAAAGGAGTCATGTATGAATAAACTATGGAGTCTTCCGCAGTGTCCACTACCTTGACTAATACTTCACAACCAAACAATGTTCAGTCTCATCAGTCAAAATCGGTAAGCATTAAATTTATAGCATTGTTTTGGCTTAGAGTGAAGTCTTTTATTTACTCAAGTTTATTGTTTCAGAAAAGCAATCGAATTCCTAAATCAGTCTCAGTCGACAATGTTGCAAAGAAGTTTCTGAAGAACTTTGATCCTGAGCAAAGTGAAAGAGAAAAGCGCAAATTACAGCGTAGAATATACCTAGGCAGTAAGAAGCATCTATTATATGATTACAAAGGTTGTTTTATGCAAACAGGGCAGGATATCTGCGATTGTCTTCAAGAAGATTGTTCTGGATGTCATTTCGAATGTCCCAAATGTTCCTCGAAGAAGTGTGGTCACGACTGCAGGTAAGCGACTGTCTCACATCTACAATAGTTAAATATAAATACCTTGATCATACCTAAACATAATAAACATTCCTTTCAGGATCTTTCGAAAATGGACCTACGAGACAATAGAGAATGAAGGCAGCGACGTTGTCATTAAAAATTCTCTCCTGAAAGAGTCTTAAAAATAAATATAACAAAATTACCATTCGATTTTTCTCTAAATTAAAAATATTAAGGTATCCATAGTATGATTCACTGTACAGACCATTAAGTTGTTTTATAAAATATATTATCAAACAAAAGCATGCATTACAATGTCATTAAAAAAAGAATCAAATATTAGTCCAATTAGCCATGCTCAGTCAACCATTTCGAAAAGATGCGAAGCAGTGACGAGGACAGTAGCGGAACAAAGGGAGAACATCGTGTGGGTGTAAGCGCGTCAGCCCGATACGACAAGTACGTGCAGAAAGAGACACACGAAGCCGCTATTGATTTTCCTTGTAGGACTTTTGGCGTAGTGCGCACGTACCTACACACGGGCGATCAACCCCGGTGTCGAGGGTGTACGCCTCGTTTTAGCACGAAATAAAGTTCACGCCACAAAACTCGAACAGTAAACCGGCTGCTATGTAACGCGCAATTCATAACGAATAAATTGTGTGCGCGCTCGCAGAGATATAATCAAGCACGTTACTGCCAACAGTAGTAGTTTCAGCGACGTTAGTAACCATTGTGGCATTCGCGTCCTGAGGATACAACGACGGTGCGTGTCTTCGCGCTACGACAAAATACACAATACCGTAACCGCATCCGGTAGCTAATTAGGTCCGTTCGGATTCCTCCCTTGTTCATTTGAAACTCTGCCTTATCTTTTATTAATAAAGATTTATACCATACCTTTTATCCCTTAATCTTGATTTGTAGAATTACGATCTCGACATTGGGGTGGTTTCGCGATAAGATAGGTTGCATCTAGGATCAAGAAAATCCCAAAAAAATTTCACACCGGCATTTTATAGAGTGCCAATCAATCTGTCTACTCCCATGAGTGTGCCTGGTTCATCCGTGTATCAAATAGTGACGTAAATGACAATGCGTTATGGTGTTTCCTAATCGGTTACAATTACAAGATTACATGTTGATACGTTCTAAAGGAGGCCAGCGAGCCTCCCATTTGTAATCAGTGCAACAAAAGAACAAGAGTATAAAGGAGACAAGAGTAGCCGATATCAAGAAATTCCTACAGGTGTCCCAGAAGAGGATTGAGTACAAACAACCTCGACATCAGGAATTCTTCAGGATGAGCCGCATGGAATAACTTTAGAAATCTTGGCAATTTGGAAGTCAAGGATCTTAACAAAAATTCATCGGAGTCACATTGTATACCTATAGGATTCGCACGTGGAGCTACGGGTTCGACGTTGTATAAGGCTTAAACGTCAGGGACCCCGCACGCCGGGGGTTTGAGTCGTCGAAACGGCAGATGTGAGGATGCCAGAACAAAGTAACGACTATCGGGTCGTCGTTTTTGGGGCGGGTGGTGTTGGGAAAAGTTCCCTCGTACTGCGCTTCGTGAAAGGGACGTTCCGCGAGTCGTACATACCAACAATCGAAGATACGTACAGACAGGTACGTTCATCAGTTGATCATTCGGGAGGTTATAACTTGAAGAATCCAAAGATTCGTCCGTAACACGAAGCGTCGTGAAACAGGTGCACGTCGAGACCTTCTGTATGATGCAAGCATAAAATGGAATGAAGAGCTTACGACAATGTACACATCATATGACGGGCAACATCATGCAATTCACTGTACATAATGCGCACGCATTAAAAACTCGTGGTACTTGTTAAAAATCAATATGCTGTCTATATCTGTGAAAAAAAAACCATTAAAACAGATCTGCATAATCGCATCTCGTGATCTGGTGTAACTTATGAGATCTTTCGATTCAATTGTATATAGTGTATACATACTTCTGGATCTCATCCTACTGTAAGATCCGGCGTGCACCGGTTAGAACGACAATTCTTACAATATTTTTGTCTTGTGTTTGAATAATTTTTCTAATTAAAGGATGACATTACGTCATTCTTTCTTAAGATAAAAGACCCAAACACGAGACAGATGAATTTCAGTTAATTTCAATAGTACAAGAAGAAACTGTTGGGACCCTCGCTGTGCTCGTGAGACGGTGCGTGCACGAATGCAATGAAAAAACGTACGAATGACAGAGAGGATGTGATTGAGTGAATAAGAACGATAACAGGAACGAAAGGACTGAAATCAGATGCAAAAGAGAGAGAGAGAGAGTGTGAGAGGGAAAGAGAGAGAACAAAGAGAAGATATTGAAGAGTTTTGCAGGTGATAAGCTGCAATAAAAATATATGCACGCTTCAAATTACGGATACAACGGGGTCCCATCAGTTTCCTGCGATGCAGCGTCTTTCAATAAGCAAGGGTCACGCGTTCATCCTGGTCTATTCGGTCTGCTCGCGGCAAAGCCTCGAAGAGCTGCGGCCAATCTGGGCCGTGATAAGAGAGCTGAAAGGACAAGACATCTCGCAGATTCCCATAATGCTGGTAAGACAATGTTTCACCTTGAGAAACCTATAAAATAAGATTAAAAAATGTGTACACCATCAAAATGATAGTCCGTATCGATCAGATCATAATTACTTATTCGTATTCGACAGGTGGGCAACAAGTGTGATGAGAGTCCAGTGGTACGCGAAGTCACAATGAGCGAAGGGGCCGCCGAGGCGGCGAATTGGGGCTGTGGGTTCCTCGAAACATCGGCAAAGACAAACCATAACGTAAATGCACTCTTCCGGGACCTGCTCACCCTGGAGAAGAATCGTTCGGTCTCCCTGCAGCCGGTGCAGAGCAACAACGCAATAAGCCTTAAGGAAAAATGTGCCGTTATGTAATTAATTCGCTGGTGCTTGGTGCATCATATAACGATCGACGAGTTCATTGTTCGACTAACGAGACGGGAGCCGTATGTATTGTGTGTGTGTATATATATACGTATGCAGTATAAATAGTATATGTATATATATCTATAGCATCGATCGTCTCTTATACTGTTCTTTTCGAATCTTAATCATAACCAATAATTATCATCTCCTCGGGGAGAACAGCCAAATTAACATACAATCGAAGCAGCATAAAGTTCCTCGCTCGTTAGGCGACCAATAGTACATATTTACAATATATTATTATTAATACATTGCGGATTCAAACGCAGTAGGTCGCTCGACATATTCTCTACTTGATAAATTGTTGTTCGTTTTATTCTGCAACGATCGACCGACCGCGCGCGCATCGTATCGTCATGTACCGTATATCCAGATATATATATACAGTAGTGCGCAATTGAAGTGGAACACTTGATTTTTTGTGTATCTCTGCGAAATTATGACCGATTTTAAAAAACCAAATACATATTTTTTAGGAAATTTCCTTCCCGTTCGAATGGTAGAGGTTTTATCCCGATCGAATACAAAATGGCTGAACGG